>SNQJ01S0018936.1:0-15001 GCA_010110895.2 Picea sitchensis
TGGGTTTACATCATTGACCTCTGATCGGATGATTCCACATATGTTCAAATTCATCTCATCCATTCACATTCATTGGAATGTACTAGAGTACCTTGGGAATCATTGACATCAATGGTGATTTCCCTCGCTCTTGTTAATGGTTTACATCATTGATCGGTAATCAAGTGGTTTCTGCCATGTTCGACATCAGGACATCTATTCACATGGTTAGATTCATACTACATCGGGATCGGTAAGAAGACCCTAGGTATAGTGATCACTTTGATATGTACTTTGCCCAGGTTGCGATGGAGTTTCTCTTGAACAATGACACATATACTGTTACATAGATCCACTTTGTATTGGTCATGGCTATGTCTTGTCATCTCATATATCCACTGTGTATTCTTCATGGCTACGATCAGTTCAAGTCATGGGAGTATATATCCACAGTGTATTTTCAACGGCTATACCTTTTTATCAATACAATTATGGATCCACAGTGTATTTTATGGTGGACATACCTTGCAAGTATTTATCACCCAAGCATAGGTATGCCTACCTTGGGTTTGAAACATGTCATAATATTTGTTGGATGTTTGTGTGCAGCTTATGTCAGGTTATCTGCATCTATACCCTTGCTTGAAAGTATACAAAGCATTTCAGTTATCAGTTCTGATCTTCTAACTTCATACTTTGGGGGGAAATCTATTACACATCGAAATTACTCACTTCGATAGTGTCGCAAGTGTCGTTATTATAAGTGTCGCATTTTTCTCACAAGTGTCACAAGTGTCAAAGAAAGCATACTTCCATGATGCCTATGTCATTCCTATAATGACATGAGAAGGACACTTGAAACACCTCAAACATTTGATTTGGAAGAAGAGAAATGAGTCAACAGGCTTATGAAACTCTTGCCATCTGAAAGCACCCAAAAAACTGAGTTTTTGGAGGGGAGCGCTCCCCTATACCTCTCTCAGGAGTTCTGGCGCCCCCCTATAAGCTATCAAGGAGCGTTATAACACTGAACAACCCTTTTGGAGGAGTGCTATTTCTTTTGGGAGTGTTGACGCCCCCCTAAATCCTACTAGGGAGCGCTACAGTGCTCTGATGGTCCTTTTGAGGGAGCGCTGCCTATTCTGGGCAGTAGTTGATTTGTTGAGAAGAATGGGGGAACGATATTTTCACTCTTAGAAGGAAGTTGGATTCAAATCCTCAATCAAGCCATGATCTTAGGGCAGATCCCTAACTGAAGGAGGAAAATCCTCAACTCACCCCAAAGATATCTCAAGTTGTTGAGCCTCTCCAAGGCTATATAAGCAAGATTTCTCATGGTGAAAGGGGATCTAGGTGGAGAATCATACCAAACTTATGATCTCATAAGTGATACACAGTGAAGTGGAGGCTAATCAGCGAATCTATCGTCATTCAGACCATGTAGCTTTTGAGCAAGGGTTAGGCAAGGAGAACTTGATGAAACTGTTGCAATCCATCTACGACTGTAAGTAATGTTTTGTCCTCATTAATATAATTTGCTTGGCCTGTTTCTTTCTTATTCGTGTTCAATCTCACATGAATTTTTGTCTTTAGTAGATAGATCTATTTCAGACTAATCTTGATAGAGTAGGAAGTGGTCATACTTTGTTTGTCTACAGGATCCATCGAGGAGCGAAAGATTGGAGTTCAACTCGAAGCGTGCAGGGACAAACATCGGTAAAAGGTACGTCTTTCCTCCTTCCTCTTCATTCACTAGTTTGTGTAGACCTAAAAGGAAGTCAGTGACCATGATAAGCAATTTCTGTCTTAGAGTTAAGAGTCTAGCTCTTTGAGGAGATCTACCTGTCCGCAGGGAGATTTTCCTACAACACCGAGCGAAGGGGACGAAGGAGGTATATGACCTCCCTCATAAGGGAAAGGATTAAAAGGAGAAGGAGTGCCCCCCATGTGTCCTTGCAGAGGAGAATTAGAGGTCCTTTCCCCTAGACTTGAATTTTTTGAAGTGAGTAGGAAAGTAAAGGACTTGTACCTGAACTAGGCATCCCGTATGAGAACGGAGGGCCTGTCGCACTTGGTGTGAAAGGGGTTGTGGCCACCGCCAGAGATGGGATCGGACCAGTGTTCGATGTAGAGGCAGTCGAGACCATAATGACTTGGACCAGTGACGGTGGGTTAGGAGGTGGAAACTCTCATGTGGTGACAACCGTAGTGGGAATTGAAGAATTCCTAGAAGGAAGAACAACATTTGTTTCCATTGTTGTGTGTGACACTGTCTGGCACTCATAAGGATGAACTGGTACGATGGTGGGTGTCGTAAGATCAATGGTGGAGGTTTCAACTAGACCAGAATCTTTCACTCCAAGGTCTAAAATAGTCGATTCCTCCAGATTTTGGTCGGGCACAATTTCTTGTGACCCGGTCGCTTCAAAAGACCCTTGTTGGTCTAGCTTTCTCCTTAGTGGTGGTGGGGGTAGCTCCAGTGTAACCGGCGGCAGGCCAAGAAGCCTTCATGACCGACGGAGCTTGTGATCCTCCACTATGTTTGATTTTAATGTCCTTGAAGAGTTTCCTCTCCAACCTAATCCAAGGCCCTAATCCTGAACTAGTTGGTTAACCCTACAAACATAAAATTCTAATGAATTTTAGATTTAGCATTAATTTTATGGCTTGTATTATGTCAAAGGGTGTGAAAGTAAACTAGTGATGTTTTAAAGATGAAAGTAAAAATGAACAGAAAGCTGGAAACAAAAACCTTCACTTAACGCAAATTTTCAGCAACTTTTCAAAATATATATATATATATATATTAATTTCAAAGATCTTTTGAATCAACAAACTTTAAAGAAGGATTTCACTCGACTACGAGCTACTTATGATCTAAGAAAACTATAAAGAACTTATGAAGGAAAAGACTTTTCCCTGGTTAACAAGAAAATGAAAGATTTTTTTATTTTATTTGAATGCTCACAAAGCAAAAAGGAAAAATATCAACATGTCAAAAACCAAGAAAAAATTCTGGCCTAATCGCAGATCGCAAAGAATCACTTCAAGAAATCACACCCTAGCAACTTAAAAAAGGACTCTCACACTTGTCTAAAATCCCTAAAGAAAATTTTGATGAAAACTTTTAAATGAAAAAAGAAAGCTATGGATGAGATCAACCCTAAGATACTAACTGCTAGGATAGAGATTCAAAAACCTGAGAGGTATAACTCTTGTCAAGGGAAAGGATGACTGCCTCACCCTCAACAAAAACTATCCTGCATAATCACACTACTGACAATTCAACAACAAGCATGTGCACATGAGCTGTGTAGAGCCAGAGGGCGTGTACATGCGTGTTGGCCTTATATAGGCCGCGTGTATCTCTAAAACTCTAAAACAAATAAAAATAGACAATCCAAACCAGGAAGAGACCACTGATATTGAAAACCAGGATCTCTTGAAGGCTTAGACACTTTCTTTAACAGAAAAAAGAAAACAATGTAAGGAAAAAATTTGTAAAACAAACCAATCTGAGATGAACCCTAAGCTACAGAATACAAACAACCAAGACTAGAAAGAGTTCCAGAAAACCCCTGAGAATGACTGATTCTAATAGGGAAGAAGATGACTGCCTCAAAAAGTTTCTAGAGTCATACACACTATTGTTACTTCTTCAGCTAGCGTTTACACGCGGGCTGTAAGAAAGTAGGGTGCAAGTACACGCGTGCAGACCTTATGCAGGTCGCGTGTACCTCTGTGGGTCTCGAAAAAAATTACAGTCGAGCAAAGAAATAGAGATAGCTGATATAGAAGACCAGAATCTTTGTCAGCTCAGACTTTGCAGAAACTTCAAAGAATAGGAAAGAAAACCAGTCTTTTAAAAATACCCAAAAATATTCCCAGGAACCCTAGAGACTTCCCTAGTATGGTCGCCAATTCTGTTGTGGTGGGAAATCCCCCTATGGACTAGCATTTAGGGTTATATTATGCATGCAGATAAGACCGAAAGAATCCTACTTTCTACCTTCGTCCCAAACCTAATCCCCATTTCTTTTAAACAAATACATGGTTTAAACGAACATACCTTGTTCCAGACATTCGATGTCGATCCTTCTTCACGCTTAATCGCTTGTTGGCATCTATCCTCTCAAGACTGATCTACATACAAAACAAACAAAAAAATCTACATGCATTTGTTCTACAGATTAATGGGTTAGAGATTAAAATATATATTCGCTAAACTATGAAAAACTCATATAGTGGGACGGGAAAATAATTTCTTTATTATTAACTTTAATGAATCAACTTACAATGTCAAGATCGACCACTGCTCTACGAACCTGATCCTGGGCTCCTCTTCAAATGTCCTCCAACTTCTTTTCCTTGTATCTCTCTTTGCACAAGGATGGATAAAGGTTTGGGACAATGGGAATGTGCAATTGGGTAGAGTTTCTTTACTCTTATTCTCCTCCTCCAAATGGGACCCCTAACCCTTCTTTTATAGGCTAGAAGAAGCTAGGTATTTGGACGAACCCTTGGCAATGCATGGCCGAGAGTTTAATTTAACTCACCCAAAGTTGTGTGTTTAGTTGGAAACTTTCCTTTTTTCGTGCTTTTGTAGGTACATGCGGGTTGTTTTGGGTCAGCTAGCGTGTACACGCGTGCATTAATGGAGTAGGGCACGTGGGCCCTTATAAAAGAGGTTTTTTAAAGAGTTGTTCAACAGTGCTTTGGAAAAGAAGGGATCTGAGATGGCCTGATGCCAGGTAAGCATGTATGGTGCAAATTACGGTTATATCAGAGTGGGGAGATGAGGTTCCCCACTATCAAGATCAAAGGTGATCAGTCGAGTATCAGCAGGGTTGACTACCCCCATGGAAGAAAGTAATGACTTTTGTTGAGTAGGAAAGGTTTGAAGGACTTCTAAAACTGACATGGCAGCAGGATTTTGTGCCAAGTCATTGACCAGACTATAATTGTGTGTTTCCCTAGCCTAAGGGTTGTTGACATTCCATCGCAATGGGATACGAGGAATACGAATGGGTACTTCAGTATTAGGGTGTGGAATCATGAAAGGTGGTCCAGTTGTGACTAGGGTTTCTTCTGAGGTAGTGGAAGAAGAGTTAGGGGTGCATTGTATTGACGACTGCGGGTCTGTAGAAGAACTTCTTCCTCGCTAGTGAGGAGGATAGTACGATCTGCAGGGGGTCCATGGTTTTTATACTGTCCCATCTATGGTGGGGTAGGGTGTATGTCATGTTGGGTATTCATAACAACTTGGTGTGGAATAGGGTTTTGAAATACCGTCAGGGGTGGTTGTTGCATATATTGTTGTGGGGCCTTTTGAGAGGCAGGTGGTGCTAGGGGACGCGGTTCGTTCATCAATTATTTTATTCTTTTAAAGTCAGCAATTTGGGGGCAGTGGTGAGTATAATGGCCATAATCCCCACAAAGGGAACAAGGGAAGTTTGTCCAGATGTTGTTGCTATTCTTCCCTTGGAGTTTGTTTTTATTGCCTTCGTGGGGGTTATGATTCCCTTGATTCTGATTTCCCCCAATAGGTTGTTTTTTTGGGGGGTTATTTCCTCCTAGTCTGGGATTATTATTATTTTGGTTTTCTCCTTGCTTTTTGGAATTATTCGACTGATGGGACAGATTTTCCATATTCATTTGTTCAAAGCTTTGAAATTGTTGAACGAGAGAGGGTTGAACAAAGTTAACCCCAGCGTGTGGTTGTCCTAGTGGTGGAGCCATGGGTGGGGGGGGGGACTAGGAAATGGAAAGTATAGACTATTTTGTAGAAATGATCCATATGTTACATAAGAAGATGTGATGTTGTCACTAGTGCTTAGGGTGTAAGCTGAGGTAGAGGGGGTACCAAAACTTTGTTGTATAGCCGGACACATCATGGGTGTCGATGTGGGTCCACTCATGGATGGAGGGGTTATAATAGGGAATGGATGTGGGTAAGGGGGAGCGGGGTAATAAGGAATTTTTCCATATATTGGTGGATGTTGGGGTGCACCATACATGGGTGGTAGTTGGATGTACGGATTATGGTGTTTTGTGGTACCAATCAATCCGTTCGTGGAGTGAGACATGCCAGGTTTGTCTTCGTCGATTGGTAAGGGTATTGGGAGGTCAGGTAGTACCGTGTATAAGTATCTTGACTATGGATAGATGAGGTCATATTGTTAAGCCTTGAAGATGGCTTATTCTTTGGATTGGGGGAAGGTGGAAGCCACATCTTTGTCGAGGAGGGAGACAAGTGATCTGAGAAACCAATCAAGGCATTGTTGCTTGGTGGTTTCTTCTTTGCATAAACTATGTCGTTGACGCCATTCATGAATGTGGTCAGCGATATGTGTGGCTAAGGTTTCTTTTAAATCGGGGAGTAGTTTGAGACCATTTTCATGGAGAATTGGTAATTGAAAGAAAGTCAAAAATGCTTTGGCCAAAGATTCAAAGTCACATGGGACCCTGATGTTTCATCTACATACCACTTGGTTGATGGGCCAGTGAGTGTGCGTTGAAATAACCTTAATCTAACAGAGTCGTTCATCATGTTTTTGGAAGAGCACCATAAGTGGAAGGTCATGACATGGTTGGCAGGGTCGTCTCCTACCTTTCCTTCAAACTTGGGGATTTTGGAAGGTAGTTTGGTGGGCATTGCAGGCCATGTGGGGTCATGCAATATAGGATCATTTGTGAGCTTACTCAAATCTAGGATGTTGAGAGAAGCTAAGTATGGCATATGGAGTGGTGGTGGAGGGTTAGTTCCAACCATGGTGTGAGTGGTTTGTGTACCTAACCTGTGAGGGGAGTTAGGTGGGGTGGTATTTCCTCCTTGGGAAGAAGTGTGCCCCTTGCTTCCTTGTAAAGGAAAGCTAATGGATGGTTGACCTTGTGAAGTGGACCCAAGTAAAGTGGAACCAAGAAAAGATGATCTTGAGATAGTATCACTCACGGGGGTGTGAGAGGTTTGAGTTGATGAGTTTGCAAGACTAGAAACTCCTCCTCGAATGGGAGGGATATTTTGAAAGCGTCGGTAACAGAGGGGGTTCTGTGGGTCCCCTATGATGTCTAATTAGAAAAATTAATGTGTGCAACTGGTGATGAGAGAAATAAATGAACAAGATACTTTGTATTACTTGGACCTTCAAAATATATTTCACAATCATTTTGTAATCACAAGAGCATCATACATAAATCATTTGATAAAGAAGCATATATGTGGATAGGGGGATTTTTTCCACGTGGGATAAAAAAGAAAATAAATGCTCGTTTCCTAAAAGACCTAACGTCCTTCCTCTCAAATACCACTAGACCTTCCAATAGAACTCAATTGTGGGGTCTGAAGCCACCGAAAGAGGAACTAGTGAAGGATGAAATAATCAGTTATAATGAGGGGTAGAGGGTGCATATCCGGAAAGAGCTGGTGATATTTCCCAATAGCCACACAAAATCTGATCAAGATGCAATTTCAGCCCACAATTTCCACCTAGATAGATGTCCTAAAATTTCGTCATTAGGTACCTCGGTCAAAGTGCGACATTTATATTTTCGGCCTCAGAAATGGGTCACGAGTTGGATCCCATCCAAGAGGTGGGTGCCTCAAGGGGGGATGCATAGAAAAACCAGACCTCGGCCTTCGAGCCTTCATGGGTATCTCCCTACCTTATGGTGTTAGGAACACTTGACTTCGAGGATTTAAAGTTCCCTATTTGAAAACTTCTAATGTTTTGAAGATGTGAGAACCAGATAACAAGGAGTTATTTGGATGCCTATCCCCGAGATCCTACCTAGACTAAGAAAATTCTTGTGGCACCTCCTGTGGAGGAAAACTTAGTGAGTTTTTAGAAAAAAAATTGATGTCGGTGTTCGAGATACTGGGGGTGTGAACCAATCTCGTTTAAATTAAGTGGGAGTGGCTAGTCTCGTCAAGAAAAGGGTGGGGTGTTTCATAATCTCTTTGGAGGAAACTTACTTCAACCTCCATGATTCTAGATGAAACTATGTGAGTGAGTAGTGACTTTGTGTGAACAAGTGAAAGTGTGCCAAATTTTTAATAAGTTAGGTGTCACCTTGTAGCATGTGGACTTCGCGTGGTCCTTACAAGTCTTGATTACCTAATTTATTAGATGTCATTGGTACAAACTTGCGGAATTTTAAAGTCCCTATAGAACTAGCATGTGGACATATGGGTCCTTACCAATCCTTTAACTCCCTAGTGTGATTTAATCTAAGAAAGATTCAAAAGACTGTCCTAGATTGTGGGAATGTGGGCATGTATGGGCCCGTTACAAAACCTTTAAACTCCCCTAGTGATGTAATCTAAGAAAGTAGATTAAAAAACTATCCTATCTTTGTAGCATGTGGGCATGTATGGGCCCTTACAAATTTAAGATGTGTTTGAAAAAGAAACTAAGAGGATTCTTGAGGGGGTTGTTGTCCTCTCCTAAAGATTTTGTCTTTAAGGGAGATGAAATCTTCCCTCAATCATTTTTCTGATTCTCAAGATCGCTCTATGGTGCGAGAGAAGAGCATACTCAATGATTGACGTTCAATTTTTGGTCCCAATGAAAGTGTTTATATATGTGACATAGAATTATTCCAACTTAACTTTAATCAAAGCAAGTCATCCATGTGGAAAAATGAAAACAAAAAGAGGATTAATATGGATTTTAACCCCCTAAGTGCCTATGTTTTGACTAACCCTTCATGTGGAGAGGGAATCTAAGTGTGGTGCATATTACAATTTTCATAGAATCAAGTTTAATAAAGCTATGGGCCTTCAACATATTACAAAAACCCTTACAATGTTTAAATTTCTGAACAGATGCATGGGTCGTAGAGTAGACAGAGGTGCATGTGGTGCCAATGCACAAACTGAAAATGACATGTTGATATAGGTGCACAGAAGGCACTGAGGAAAAAAGTTCTCATGGCGTGCGTGCTTGGAAGGCACAACTGTGGGCTAAAAAACCCACACACTTTCTGTTACACGGCTGGGAAGATAATTTCAGATGAAATTCTCTTATCTCATCTCTGAGTTTAGCTTTTTGTAGGCAGGCTTGGGTCGGTTATGGTTCTTGCAAGTTAAATAAACCAAAAATAAGTTCTCAAACAACCCAAATGTGGAGGAAATTGATACCTATCCCCAGTGGAGTCACCAATATGTTGTATTATTTTCGTCACCTAAATGAGCAAAAGAAGGACACTTGCAAGTACAGTTGGGTTAGATAGAAAGGATAGAAATGAGTGCAAGAGTTAGAAACATCAAGCACAATAACAAAATAAAAAAACTAATATAAAACAAATAAAGAAACTAAACTAATGTGCATAAGGGAAATAAAACAAAAGAAAGATTGATATTCATGCCACCAATGGATAGATTGTATTAGTGGGAAAACACCAAAGAGAAAGGGAGACTTATGGGTCCCCTCTTCCTCCAAGGGAGGGATATTGAACCCCCATTGATTGAG
Organism: Picea sitchensis; assembly: GCA_010110895.2. Taxonomy (NCBI): domain Eukaryota; kingdom Viridiplantae; phylum Streptophyta; class Pinopsida; order Pinales; family Pinaceae; genus Picea; species Picea sitchensis. Next base: position 9,450 of record SNQJ01S0018936.1, read on the forward strand.
ATCTTCTTACAAATAACAAACTTAAAGGAAATGGTGAATAAATCCAAAGCTCATTCACTCAAGAGGTGATGTGAATGGCTCAATGAAATTATGCTTATATGCTCCAATGAAGAAAGAGGTTCCTTGTAGGAGAATAGAGGAAGCATGACAATACAAATAGATTCTTGGAAATATAGTGCACCCATGGCCTCTTTTTATAGAAAATCTTTGAGGAATTATCCAACCGGTATTTAGTGTGGACAAGGGGCCCTTTAGGGCACCTCTAGGTCTTTGACCAACCCCCGACTCGGATTCAGCTCAGATTTGGGGGTCAAATCGACTTGGGAGCTAAACCAAAAGTGGGTGGGAGGCCGACCAGAATCATTAATGCGCCATTCTGAAGTGTGCACGAATTTTTGCATCCACATTCATGCATCGGGTGCATGTTCTCTTTTACGGTGTTTTCAACTAGTGCACATGTGTGCGCTTCCTTTGCATTCTGAGCGCATGCTAATTTTATAACAAGTTGTAGAGTTTTGTACCCTTTGTAAATGCATTTTCTTGGCCATGGATGAACTAATAGGTGTTTGGAGATGTTGGATTCCTGTAACCATTTGCGGAGAAAATTTTAGTGATAACAGTAGGTGAGCACAGAAATATTCTATCTTGCAAAGAGAAAAGAATGATATCTTGATTATTTTCTTCAACCATTTCTTCTTTTAAATATGAGACATCGGGTGTACTAGGGGAGGAAAATAATGCATCCATATTTATTCCATCACCAGCGTTATCGTCGATCACATCTAGAAGGACTTATTCTTGGCAAATAGAGAGAGAAATATTTTCATCTATATTTCCAAGATACTCACTTTAATCCTCACTTTCTCCCTCAATCAGATCTTTACCAGACTCATCACATGAGGAACACTCTATCATCTACAGAATGTGGAGTGAAAAACTCTTACAACAGTCATAAAAAATAAGATGAGCCGAGTAAATTTTCTAGTAATATGAATTAAAAGCATCGTGAAAATCCTTCAAAGAATGGATATTAGCAGCAGGGAGAGATAGAAAACATCCAAGAGCATATTCTTCTAGATAAAAACATAACATCTTGATCTAGACATCCTCGTGAAAGAATCCATGTTCAAGCATGTATGCATGAAATTTTAATAAGTTCTCACCGGGATGGTCATGCTTGCTTCCTCTGAATTTCGGAAGATAATAATCCCATTCGTTTATAGCTAACACTAGATGTGGATAACCATATATGGATGAGAAATTGAAAGGGGGAAACTTTTGAACCAATATAGCTGAGAAATGTGGCTCCTCCTTATCTCCTTCATGGATTTCCCCAGGATCAGTTTCACCATCACTATAATCATGAACCATGGAAGAGCTCTTCTTTTTGTCGTCCTCACTGGGATATCCATCAAAAGTTGTTTTTTATTTTTCGGTATTTGAAATCACTTCTTCATTTAAGCAGGGCTGCCAAAAACCTTTGCTTCAAGGACCGAAATATCCTATGCATCTTCTTTGTAAGAGTAGTGAGAAAAATCTTCCTCCAATCCCTTGATTATTGTAGAAAGAGATTTTACCAGCTCCATCAACTCCTCCGAGGTATATCATTCATTCTCATGACTTTCGTCCTCATAGATTTAATCCTCAAAGATTCCATTTGAAACAATCATACCTTGAACAAAGTCTTTATATTCTTCACAACAATTATGACAAATTAACTTGGAAGAAAAAAAATGTTGACGGTGTCTGTTGAAAGATGCATGAAACTCTCTCATGGAGGGGATGATAGCATGGGGAAAGGTTCAAAACCACTCATGAGCATCCCCATATAATGAGAACATGAACATATTCATTAATACATCCTCATGATGTATCTCCCACTGATGCGTGAGTTCATGAAAATCCCAAATATGCTCATTAGGATTGTCATCTATGTGTCTTATAAATATAGGAAAATAATCACCCCATTCATCCACATTAGGGACAACATTAGGAAAACTAGGAACAACAGAAAAATTAAAGGGAGAAAACCTTCGAGCCAAGATTTTTTCCATTTCGAACCAATGGAGTCGCCAATCGATCATTTAACCATGGAGTCTCTAGGCAAATGATATGCAGAATGAGTGTGTCTGGTCTTTGTCGACCAACTCTGATTGTTGTGTTCTCCCAGGGGATACCAAGTGTACCCAGAAGCAGTCACACTGAAACAACAGAGTTGAGATAGTGGAGTCGCCAGGTGCAAGCGTGATCTTCAAAGGTTATTATTTCTGATGCACCTTCAGAATCATAAGTTCGTTGTCGTTCTACCCAGAGAAAATCTTCAATTCATCCATGAATGTTATCACCAGAAGTCACCCCTGGATTGCAGAAGAGGTAAGCCCAATACCCATCATAGTTGTATTTCATAGTTTGGTTGTAAAAAAGGTCAAATGGGTGCAGTCTCAAGTAAATATCATCTTAACTCATAAAATTGGACTGATATGCACAAGCAGGTGAGGTATTGGTTCAAATTCAGTCAGGTTGTAGTAAAGGTGAGTAGGAGGAAGGATTTGGTGAGAAAAATGTAGAGGTATGCTACAAACATCAGGTCTTCCAGCATCCCAAAGAGGAAATATTTAGACACGAGAACTTCTTGAATTTAAATCTCAAAGAAACTGAAAGGAATTATAACAACACTATAATCAAACTTTCATCATAATGTAGTCACAATAATTAAGGTGAATAAGTCAATCATGAACTCTTTCATCATCAGAGGGAAACAAGAGGGAGTAAGAAAGATAACTGTCATTAAATAAGAAATCTCAGACTACAACAACATAACCAGAGAACCAACAACTTCATTAAAAGTTTACAATACAGGAGATTTTCTCTACCATCGACCTTTAAAAAAATATCAAAACTGAGTATTTATACTCAGAACAACCTGCCAACACTAGGAGTGTGACTTGGCTATAGCAATCAAATATTTACGTCTGTATATTCTTCTGTTAGGAAGCACTTGCACTCCTCTATCAAACACAAGATTAGATTAGTATGGCTCTGGTAGGGAAATCCGTCCATAGGGGTACCACAGGTTGACCGCTCTAGAACCTCCATGCCTTCCATTTATGGATTTAGCCGAGGTTTCAACCACCTACTCAATTTACATTAACTGCTTTTCCTCTGAGAGTGGCCGAGACGAAATTATCAGGGTACGACCATGTGGCTTCTCTCCAAGGCTCGGAAGCTAGCTTCCTTTCCTCTGGCCCCTCCTCAATGTAACCCAGGGCCATGACCCTGTGCTAATGACATCCCATAATTTTTTGTTTCAAGCGTTTTCATATGGCTCACCTTCAGATTTCTCGATATCAGAATCGACGAAATCGCTTATCTGACCGACGGTTGGATCTGCTTCTCAACCAACAGATGTGATTTTTCCTCTGGACTTTGAAATAGTCCTCTATACCTGACTGGGGGTCGAATGCTTCTACTAAACCTTACTTTCGCATGACCATGGTTCGTGACCTAGCGCCTATCTCCAAAGGCGTTTCAGGATTTTAGACTTCAGAAATCCCAATCCACGAAACCATGAAATCTCTAATCAGGAGCCACGTGCTCCTCTGGTTTGGATAGCCCAGATTGATTTTGTGATTTTGTGATTAATGACATTTTCTTGTGGCTCAAATCAAAACCCCTGAAACCCAGTTCTGAGACATTTCTTAATCCATTGCCACTTGTCCCCGCTGGCTCGGATGGCTCCCATGAATATCGGGTTTTGAAACTTTGGCATATCAACACATCGGCACATTATCAATCAACACATCGGGACTTTCGTGCATTCCTCACTTAAATTCTCCTGAAGCTTATTTTTCTGAATACTTGGATCAACTGGCACCTATCCCCTTCAATATCAATGACTCATGTTGATTTTGGGTCTTGGGAGTTCGGATCCTCGACGCAAAACTTTAACAACATTTCTAACTCCCGATTCCCGTGATAATTTTCCACCGTTGATCTCTCCCAAGAGATCCATGGCCTAGATTTAATCTGTGCTCAACCTTTGATTTCGGGCCCGCTCTGGTGCTAACCTTCATGCAACTTTGACCTTCCAAAAGAACGTGAGCCGTCAATTGATAATCCTAATTGGATCTTCATCGTTGAAAGGTTAAAATGCCTTTTGCTTGATTTAATTCCATACCAGCCTGCTCTAAGTGTTGTGCTTGTGCTTATGGTTGTGTTTTATATGAACAATTACCTGGATGACTGATTGAGGGCTTGGGAAAAAAAATGATTAGTGACAGAGTTAAACAGAGAAGTGATCAGCTTAGATAAAACAAGAAAGCTTAGGGCCGAGATTTATCAGGTAGGAAAACACAGAACAAAAGTTCGCTCAAACGATCAAGGGTAGATGTAGAGCGAACTACAAGCCGGAACGGAAAAACTTAAGAATTGATGTGAAAAAGGAGGATAGACAGGAAAAAATAAAAACTTAGGTATAGAAAAAAAAACCCCAAAGGATTTGACAAGTTTATGTGATAACAACGAGCATAGGTTTTCCTCTTTGTAGCAAGATCATTAAAAAATGAAACAGAAATCTGGGGATTTAACCCAGAGCCTGGAGCATAGTTTCTCTTCTATGTAGCAAGATTGTTAAAAAATGAAACAAAGTTCATGAGCATAGTTTTTCCTCTATGTATCAAGCTCGTTAAAAAATCAAACAGAAATCTAGGGATTGAACTTGGAGCCCTGAGAATAGTTATTTTCTTGTGTCAAGCTCGTTAAAAAATGAAACAATCACCTCTCATACCAAGTCGATTCTTTCTTTAGGTCTCGTATTTGAACCTTCCTTTCATCCACCCTTATCCTTTTTCTCCATCTAGTAGAGAAATTGGTGACAACCTCAAAGTTGGGGAATGAATTGAAGCTTGGGGGGGCATGTCTCCAGCCTTTGATTATCATTATGGATTTAAGACGCTAGCTTCTCAAGCTGGGGGTAGAGTACCAACCATCCATGGGTATCCAAACCTTTGGAGATTATGTTGGGAATTTACAAGCATAGTTTAATTTTGTTTCACGCTTGTGTAAAAATGAAACCAATTCTGAGCTTATTCTTTGTTCTTTCTCGTGCTAAAAAAAACATGAGAATGTAACCAAGTAGACTTTTATTTCTTTTTCATACACGTAAAGGTTATATGAAAAAGGAACCCCTTGGATTCTCCTTCAAAATCTTTTTAGACTCTCTAAACATGAAAAGATTGTCGAGTGATCTTGCTTCCTTTCACACTCATTAAAAGGTTTGAAAGGGCATCTTTCGAGTGGTAGTTTATCTCTTTTTCGTCCTCGCGAGACTAAAATTATAAAAAAGGACAAACCTGGAGTCGCCTTTTAGTTCTTTTCAGACTCTCTAAACTTGAAAAACCACTGTGTTTTCCTTCTTTGGACTCGTTAAACAATTACACATTGAACATCCCATATGGGAATGAACCCTTACTTTTTATAGTTCGTTAAACAAAGGAAGAGGAACTTTCTGAAGGTGAGTTATATCGATCATGTGTTATCCTCCTCGAGCTCAT
>SNQJ01S0018936.1:25932-68236 GCA_010110895.2 Picea sitchensis
GTTGGAGGGAGAAGGAACCTCTGGTCTCTTCCTTCAGCGTGCTCCGGTTTCATTAATACACCAGCCTGAAACCATTGGTGACACCTGTGTTTTGTGTCTTCTGTTTGATGTTTCTTGTTGTTTCTTTTTGCAGTGTTATTTGTTTTCAGTTGATAGTTAGATTGTAGTTAGTTTTGTTTTCTTTAACCCTCTGCTCCACAGTTGTTCTTCCCTGCCAGACCCAACAGGGTATGCAAGCGCTCTCTTTTTGCTCACCTGGTGACCATTTGAACGCGAACACCAGAGAATATTGGATCCATTAGAGGATGGCCAACACCTAGAAATGTGTCATAAGTCAGATCTTTTATGGGATTAGTTGGTTACTACCAAAGTTTCATAGTAGGGTTCTCTAAGATTTCTCATCCCATCACTTATTTGCAAAAGAAGGGAACTAAATTTGAATGGACACCTAAGTGTGAAGAGAATTTTAATCTATTGAAGGAATTACTTACTAGTGCACATGTCTTAGAGATTGTTGACCCAAATGAAAATTTTGTGGTATGTACAGATGCATGTAAGGAACGACTTGGGGGAGTCCTCATGCAAAATGGACATTCCATTGGTTATGAGTCCAGGAATATTAAGGAACATGAGAGGAACTATGCCACGCATGACTTGGAGATTGTTTCCATTGTCCATGCCTTGAATATGTGGAGGAATTATCTCATGGGGAAGAGATTTGAATTAAGGACATACCACATTGGCCTGAAGTATCTATTTTAACAACCAACCTTGAATGCTAGGAAAACAAAATGGATGGAATTTTTAAGTGAATATGACCTTGATATCAATCATATCAAAGGAAAAGAGAATAAAGTTTTCAATGCACTTAGTATAAGAGTGCATATCATGCATGCTACTGCTGTTAGTATGCATCAGTCAGACTTGAAGAGAAGAATTTTAGATGATCTTGTTACATATCAACATTACCTACAAGTAAAGGAAAGCTTACAACAAGGAGATGTACAATAGAAAACAAAGGAGTATGAGATAAAGGAAGATGGATTACTTATGAATAAGAATAGAATATATGTTCCTAATTCCAAATAACTGAGGAAATTGGTATTGAAGTAAATGCATGATGTTCCTTATGGTGGACATCCCGGTTACCAGAAAATGATTACAACAGTAAGAAGCCAATTCTTTTGGTCGGGAATGAAAAAGGTTGTTGTTGATTACATCACTCGATGTATGGAATGTCAGAATGTAAAGTTGAGCATAGGCACCCAATGGGTTAGTTGTAGTCATTACCAATCCCAGAGAAGAAATGGGAAGTGATAACCATTGATTTCATAACTAAATTACTCAGGACAACAAGACAACATGATTCAATCATGGTAGTGGTTGACAGATTAACAAAGGTTTCTCATTTTGTTCTTGTAAAAACAACATATACAATAGCTAATATTGCAGATGTTTACACGAGGGAGATTTCTAGGTTTCATGGGATACCTAGGAAAATTGTCTCGAACAGAGATACAAAGTTTATCTCGAATTTCTTGAGGGGATTTGTTTAAAGGATTTGGTACAAATCTAAACTTTAGCACAACATACCATCCATAGTCAGATGGGAAAAAAGAGAGGGTCAACCGAGTAATTGAAGATATGTTGAGAATGTATGTGATGGATAAGCCATCTAAGTGGGAAGATTACTTAAACTTGGTTAAGTTTGCATATAATAATGGGTATCAAGCTTCATTGAGAATGATCCCATTTGAAGCCTTGTATGGTAGGAAATGAAATACTCTAGTGAGTTGGGACAACCCAACAGATAGAGTGTTACATGGGCCAGAGTTTCTCAAGGATATGGAAGACCAAATGGTTAAGATCAAGCGGAATTTAAAGGCAGCTCAGGATAGACAAAAAGTTTATGTATATAAGAACATGACAACTAGATAACTTAAATTAGGGGAGCATGTACTTCTGAAAGTGAAGCCCAATAAAAGCTCTTTGAAATTGGGTAGTTGTACAATGTTGGAAGCTAGATCCTATGGTCCATTTGAAATATTAGATAGAATAGGGCCAGTTGCATACATGCTTGCATTGCCTACTTCCATGAATGTGCATAATGTATTTCATGTCTCTTTGCTAAATAAATATGTACATGATCCTAACCATGTTATTGATTGACATCTAATTCAGGTAGAGATAGAGGGAGACTTTTGGGTCCAGCCAGTGTGGGTATTGGACAGAAAAGTCAATATGCTTCAGCATCGAGTTATAGAGCTGGTAAAATTTTAGTGGACCTGCTATGGTCCTAAAGATGCTACCTGGGAGCATGAAGATGCCATGCAGACAGAGTACCCACAAATTTTTGAATAAATTTTGAGATTTTGATCTATATTTTGTATATGCACTGAGGACAGTGCCAAAATAAGGGGGAGGGTATGTAACACCCCAGGTTTTGAGACCCGTATTAAATAATGTATTTTTTTAATTGTCAAGAGGCCAAAGGGCCCAAACAATTAAAATAAGCTAGTGTGCCTAATAAATGTAATTTTTTTATCATTACTAATAATAAACACATCATTGGCTTCTAGACGGATAAGGAATAGAGTTATAGGGGGCTATGATTCCACAAGAGAGGGGGGTTGAGGGGATAAATGTTTATTTCCTATTTTAATTACCCTTTTTTATAAGGGAGTGGATCGGTTACTAGAGCTTCCTGGGGGAGACCAGGAGGTTCTTGATTCCCCATGAAATACTTAAACCTGGCTGTGGTCTGTTGGGAGGTTCTCTCATTCACTCGATCACATGCTAACTGGTTCATCCGTTCACTCACTCATTCACTCGTTCTTTCATTCCATTCTTACCTATCACTCATTCATCCTTACTCATTTGTGTCTTGTCTTGGAGAAAGGGAAACAAAATGCCGAAGAGTATCCATGGTATTGTTGGTTGTAGTGGTCACTAGTGTAATCCAGCCATGACTTAAGGCCTGCATGTATGAGATGCGTTGGACTGTGTCCATCTTCGTTCACAGCTTCAATTCCTAATATTTCCAGCATGGAGATTATGGACCAGTTGCGTTGGATCCCTTGAAGGAGAAGGAATTCTTGAGGGATTGTGTGGCAGAGAAGGGTGGAGGTCCATTCTCGTGGGTGGTTCAGGCTGGATAGAAGAGAGTTGGGTACTTGGATTTTTGCGAGTGCTATGAAATCCTATGAGAGATTGAGTGCCGACTGGTTTGGGAAGCCAAGTAACACTCTGGAACCGTCCTTGTGGATTCATAGCCCTGGCTCAGGGGTGACACCGTTGTTGAGATTTGGAACAGTAGTGTCTACGGTTGGGTGGAACATCCTTGGTCTACAGCCAGTTGGAGTCTTCTTTATAAATATAAGTTCTCTCTATTATGGTATTATTTACCTGTATATGAATGTATTTCGTTATGTATTTATTTATCATTTAATTAAATCTTTAGAATATGCATGCTTGTTGGTTATTGTTGTGCATGTCGTTAGATCTTTTCTTTTGTGCATCCTTATTAATTTAAAAAGGTATCGGTAAGAGAAATAAGTCCAAGGGTGGGCTTGAAGGTAGTGTACCCCGGCCTATGGGTGGCAGGGTATGTTACACATTTGTAGTAATCTAGTTTTACCCTCCATTTTAATAAAGGTCTAGAATTTGGGTTCCATCTAGAAGTCGTTTTTCACATGAAAATGCACTCAGTATGATATAGATAGATTCATAATGTTATTAAATTCACCCCAAGACTTAGATAATTAATTTTGGATCTATATAGAAGCATGAGTTTTCATTTCTATTAGGGCACTTTCTACTATTTTGGTCTCTCAATTTCAATGGTAGATTTTGCCTCTTTTACACAAGAACCACTTTTATGTTTGCAAACACAAAATTAAATATGTATATAGGTGTAAAATTATCTAAGACACCCTCATAAATGTGAATCACTCAAGTTACATGTGTGTTAGTAATTGGGCTTTTATTTTTCATCATGCCCTAATTTCATGCATTTTTAAGCATTTTTCCCTTTATTCATTTTTTTTTACATTTACAAGGAAATTTTTAACCTTTATTCAGAGTAGAGGGTGTTTGGTTTGAAAATGCACAAGTAAAGGTATAAATATATATAAAATTATAAATAAATAAATCCACAAATTTAATCTCTCAATTTGGATGGCATATGAGTCCTAGGCATGTATTTTATAGTAGCACAGTTTTACCCTTCATTTTACAAAAATTCTTCAATTTTGGTTCCCAGTAGAAGTCATTTTTCATNACCGAGTAATTGAAGATATGTTGAGAATGTATGTGATGGATAAGCCATCTAAGTGGGAAGATTACTTAAACTTGGTTAAGTTTGCATATAATAATGAGTATCAAGCTTCATTGAGAATGATCCCATTTGAAGCCTTGTATGGTAGGAAATGAAATACTCTAGTGAGTTGGGACAACCCAACAGATAGAGTGTTACATGGGCCAGAGTTTCTCAAGGATATGGAAGACCAAATGGTTAAGATCAAGCGGAATTTAAAGGCAGCTCAGGATAGACAAAAATTTTATGTATATAAGAACATGACAACTAGATAACTTAAATTAGGGGAGCATGTACTTCTGAAAGTGAAGCCCAATAAAAGCTCTTTGAAATTNCAGAGTGTTTTTCCATTAGGGAACTTCCTACTATATTTGGTCTCTAGATTTACAAGGTTTATTTATTTCATCATTATTCATTCATATAAATTTTATTCTTTGATTATTTATGCAGGTCTTCGCAATGAAAATTCAAATAAAAATTATCTTATGTGTGATGTGGTTGTACAAGATCCTACCTCATAGAGCTNACAAAGAGAGAGAGAGAGAGAGAGATATTTAGAATGTTATGAAATTCACCCCAATACTTAGATCACTAAATTTGAAGCTATATAGAAGTATCAGAGTGTTTTTCCATTAGGGAACTTCCTACTATATTTGGTCTCTAAATTTACAAGGTTTATTTATTTCATCATTATTCATTCATATAAATTTTATTCTTTGATTATTTATGCAGGTCTTCGCAATGAAAATTCAAATAAAAATTATCTTATGTGTGATGTGGTTGTACAAGATCCTACCTCATAGAGCTCATGGACGCAAGTAGTTGGTAATCATTTTTCCATTTTAGTTAGTGTGTGTGTGCACAGTTGCCAAAGATTTATGTATCTTTCAACACTTTACTAAATTATGGGCACAAATCACCCCAGTGTGCATTCTTTAGGGTTTACAAAAAATCCACAGTCTTGTAAATTGTAACTTGTAAAGTAACAACACCATACATGGATTTTTCTTCCTAGGGAATGCATTTCTCATCATCCCTTCTTTTCATGTTTTATTATGTATTCTTCCTTTTATGCATTTTTTTGCATTTACAAGGAAAATTTTATCCTTTATGAAAAATAGAGGGGTTTTGGTTTCAAAATGAACAACTAAAGTATGACTATATGTAAAATGATAAAATCCAAAATCCACTATTTGAACCACTCAATTTGGATTTCATATGAGTCTTAGGAGTGCATTTTACAATGAGATGATTTTACCCTCCATTGTAGAAAAAGTCTAGAATCTTGGTTCAAGATAGAAGTCCTTAGTCATTTTAAAATGCACTTCATAGATATATATCGATTTAGAATGTTATTAAATTTACCCCAAAAATTAGATACCTAAATTTAGATATGTATAGAAGCATGGGAATGCATTTCCATTAGGTAATTTTCTATTGTTTTGGTCTCTCAATTTACAAGGTAGAATTTTCCCCTTTTACACAACAACCACTTTATGTTTGCAAATGAAAATATAAATATGTAGATAGGTGTAAAATTATCTAAGACACCCTCAGAAACTTGAATCACTCAAATCGCATGTATGTTAAGACTTGGGCATGCATTTTAGTGAAGCCTAGCATGCATTTCTACACAAGGGCATAAATTATAGTTTAAAAGAAAAACATGTATTTATTAAGTGTGATTGTGCACTTTTAGATGTGGAGGATCTAATAAGCTTGGATTAGGGTTTTATGAAACAATATAAACCCTAATCCTAATTGTTTATATCATCATATATCAATAACATTGTCATCTACATCTGGCTCAACCTCTTTGACTTATTAATCTAACACATTTATCTGCTCCCTATGTCCAATGCAATTTGAATTTTTTTTTAATTTATTATACTAGTGTCAGACCTCTGACACCTGGTTCCTCATCGAATCTAAAAAGGTATTCTAACATACTATTGGAATGAAGTGGGAAGACCCATGGTTCAACATTAAATCATCAAAAAAACCCTAAATATACCGTCCCTTTTGGCATCACCCTCAAGAAAGTGAATTCTCAACTGAGGTACCTATGGGGACTGTAGGAACTAGGTTATGTAGTCATGAAGGGAATGGAAACAGTTCTAACATTCATTCTCACTTAAAATTCATTCAACATGAAATATACCTTGTGCACAGAATCCTAAAAACATAATAACATATGATAGATTCATCTTAATTAATCATTCAACATACACACAGAACCATCACATACATATTCATATTAACCCTTAAGCATATGTGCATAATAAACAGAGTAAACCAACACATCATGGAAGAAAATGCATAATAGCACAAAAATTTAACATGGTTCACCCCAAATAGGCTACGTCCACAATGGTTGGCTTCTTATGTTAATCATTCATATTCAATCCTCACAATAGGTGTGCACTACGCTCAAATAAGATACATCAATTCTACCCAAAATTCCCTAGTCATTCGCGCATACAGTGCACACTTAGCTCATTTCATCATATGAATCCTTCTTCACACATATCACCTCATTATCTCACTTTCACTATCACCATATCTCTATCCAAAAATTCATTACATATTTATACATTGATACTAGGGCTTAGCCCATTACAAAATGGACCAAAAGGTCTAACTACTTCTAACTAATTTTTGTCTTCTCGCACACGCTTGTCCTCAAAATAAGCTAATTGAATTCTTTTCCTCTGCGTGCACTGCTCCTTATCTAACTTTTCATGTGGTTTTCTCTTATGTGATTCCCAAAACTTGTCCCAAAATGACCTACTCCAACATGACCCGAACACTGACCTGTGGCTTGTCCCAAGCCACTTCAGGCTTTCTTCTAGGTTTCCATGAACTTCTGAAATGTTTCCCTTGTAGTTGTGATCTTTTCCTTTGCTTGTGTTTCTTGTTGTGAAATTCCCTCGGAATATATATAGTAATATGGGTCTTAAATTTTTATACACTTTCTTCTACCACATACTTAACCATGCTCTGCACAGCTTCTAGTTCTATTGTCACCTTGTATTCTTCCTCCTATAGCACTTCGATCTGCTGTGCGTGATCCTACTTCTCCGCCATCATCTGGTTCATATCTGAGTATATGTTTTTATTTTATATTATTGTTTATGTTATCACATATAGTTGTCAAGGGTAGTAAGTTGTCCAATTTCACGGCCTACACAAGAAACATCAAAGCGTAGCGTTCAGAGCAATCCATTTCAGGATCAAAATGCAAGCAACAGGCGAGATCAGCTTCAGCGGTGGACATTCCTGAGAATATCAGATCGGTGGTTCGCAGGAATCAAGGGTTCCAAATATTTTTAAATTTCTTTTTCAAAGGTACGAAGTCTCAAAACCCAAAGTGAGCATGATTCATCCAATCTTGAGGGGGACAGGTGGTAGTCGATCCAAGCGTCCGGGGAAATGAGCTTCGAGAGTTTCGAAATGAGAAGTGCATAAAACTTTCAAAGATATGAAGCTTGAATTCCCGAAGAAATCATGGGCCATTGATCTTAAAATCAGCAAGGAGTTGTTGATCTTAGCAGAAGTTACTCCCAAAGTCCCAAAGCACACGAAGTCCCGAAGTGGTTGAAGTCTTGAAATGTCAAAGCATGTGGAAACAGATCCTTTGCTTTGGGGGTTTTTCCTCTGTGAGTTTTTTCATGTTTCAATTTCAAAACACCCGAAGCCCAAAATCCCAAAGTAAGTCTCAGTCGTCTGATTCCATAAAGCCACACATCGCTAGATCTAGAACTCCGGGTAAAATCACAGAAGGTAAGTGAGGTTTGAGATTTGATTTTTCTGGAGCCTGGAGACCTGAAGGAGATCTTGGTCGTTGATTGAGAAGGGAGTAGAAGGGTCATCGATCTGGTTGAAGGGTTCAAAGACCCAAAGCAGGAGAAGAACCATTGATTCAAGAGGACATGTGTCAATAGATCGTCAGCTTCAGGTAAAAGCGTTGAAGGCAACCGAGCTTTAAGATTTGATTTTCCTGAAGTCCAGAGCGATGAAGAGATCTCAATCGTCAATCTCTAGAGGCCACGCATCGTTAAATACTTAACTCTGGATGTTTTTCTTCGAGGGAAAATAATTTTGAGTGTTGATTTTCCTAGAGCCTGGAGACCTGAAGGAGATTTCAGCCATCGATTTTAGAGGATACGTGGCAGTCATCAGTATGGACATGTGGTGCACTCGTCAGTCGTGACACTAGGAACCTATTCAACAATGACACATGGCACTCAGTCCAGGTAGCCATGGGCATATCATTCGCTTCTTTCTTAGTGACACATGTCACTTCTCTTTCATGGCAATGACAGGTCATCCTTCGGGAGGTGTTATTGTTCAACATCAAGAGTAGTGTCCCCCTCCCCCAGGGCACACTTTGGTGGATTCTAAAGTTGGTGGGTGGTTAATCTTGGAAGTAGCACTAAATCTAGTAGTTGTGCCCAGATCATAGACCACGTCCAAATAAAGGATCATGCTTCATTGCGGGGATGCAACTTGTTCGATCGATAAAATTATTGAGCAGTCTCGCAATTGAAACTGTGGTTGGGCGAAAGTGATATGTGGCAGAAAGAGGTGGATTGCAGGCTCAAAAGAGGTGTGAGTTCAAACTGCTTTTGATGGCCTTGCAATCATGTGCTCATATATTTTCCAATCCAAGAGAAGCACGTGGCCACACCCTAGGCACTAAGACTCGCCCCAATCTCGAGGGTTTAGTTAATAAATGAAAGGAATAGTGGTTGGAACCTCGACTCACTTAGTAATTAGAAGGCATGGAGGGCCCGATCGTGGGTACTGAACCACCAGCCGTGGTACCCCTATGGTAATATTTTCCTACATACCCATATCAATCTGATCTCGCGTCTGACAGAGGGATACATGCATAGTCTAATAGAAGACTGCTCGGATGCAATGCTTTGAATGTAGTGATGGGACCACACTCATGATAGTCGGGGACTGATCCGAGTATAAATAAGTAGTTTTGATATTTTGTTAAGGTGGTCAACTAGTTGAGAAGAGCTCCCTGTTTTGTAATCTTTTGATGCCAGAACTGTTCTTTGGTCATGTATCAAATTTGAGACTTTCATGGTAATAGAAGTCATCTTGTTTTCATCTCTCTGTAAAAACTATGCTAAACCACTGAGGCATGGAGGATCCAATCAAGGGTTGTTATGTTGTTGTAATGTAGGTTTGATTACAGTGGTATCGTGACCAGTTTTAGTCATCTCCCTTATTATCTTTCTTTGTCTTACACTGAATGTCTCAGGCATGGAGGATCTAGTCGAGTTGTTGTCGCTGCATTGTGATGTAGCTTTGATCATTGTGTTGTTGTGAATGTGCTTTTTGGACATATTTCACTGTATGAAGCTTGAGATCAAGAGTGATCTTGAGTCTGAGTCTGTCTTCTCCAAGCTGCTTGAAAGACTAATGCACATAGAAGTCTTGTTCACCTTTCTCACCAAGTCTTCCCTCTGCTCAGACTTAAACTCAATTCACTGACTGAAGTTAATGTGGCCCTCACTTCCCTATGCATTTCTTGTCCATTTTTGTGTTGAACATCATTCATATATTGATTTTTGTCCATTGACCTCCACTCATATAAAACCAACATCCACCAAACACTATGATGTGTATTGGGCTTATCCTCCTGCAATCTTAGGGTGACTCTCAGAGCTAACATTCTTGGCATCATTGTCAGGGAATAAATTGAAGACATTTCCCTAGGTAAGAACGACAAAGAAATTTTGATTCTGAAGGTGCATCAGATATTAATGAATTGAATATTGAAACTTTCACCTGGTGACTCCACTATTTCAGTCATGGCTCTGAAAGGTAGACACACTAGGTCTACTCCACAACTGCCTCTAACTACACCTGAATCTGACCCGGATAAGATTATCAAGAAATGAAATATTTCTCGAGAAGGCTTTAGCTATTGCCCCAGATTGAAAATCTCCCTAGGAGAGGGACAACGATCAGATATGTCCTTTTGATGGTGAACAAAGACCAGACACATTCATACTTCATAGCATTCACCTTATGACTCCACAATCAGAGACTCCACTGGGTAGGATCACGTTGACAAAAATATGACCATACCGAAGGGGAAGACCGTGTATCAGTTTATGATCTTGCTTCATGAAATCCTGTTTTTCTTTATCAACTCATTTCTCTCTTTCCCTTTACATATAAAGAGGATTATCCTCTGCTTTGTCTATTCAAATGATAATAAGCCTTCATTTATTTATCCATCCTTGGAAGAAGAAGAAATTCCCTCTTCTTGTGTTGTATATGTTGATCTTGTGTCTTCACCTCAACATATTCATAAAAGTGATATTTGTGTTGGATTTCCTCTTGAAATTGATCACCCTTGTAGCCTTGAGGGGGTTGAAAATGATTCATAGTCTTCTCATAGATCATTGTCTTCTATTATTACTATTGAACCTTCCCATATTCTTGTTAAATCCCATATTCAACCCACAAGTTTTCAAGCTAAGATTAGAGACAAGATGTTTAAACCTTTAAGGTTGCCACATCACCTACATCCCTGTCCTCTTTATTCCTTTGAGTATCTTGCTCGGTTTTCTGGAGAGGATCATGTTATAACTGACAGGCACTTGTAGGCCTTTGAGAATTTTGTTGATCAGTTTGATATTGTTCATGATGATCTTACCATAAGGTTGTTCTCACAATTGTTTTCTGGAGATGTTGTTGTGTGGTTTAAATGTTTGGGAGATGGTTCTATTGGTTCTTGGATCAAGTTGTGAAAATATTTTTTAAAGTGTTGGGGTGAGAAAAAGTCCCTTGATCAGTATTGGTTTGATTTTAATGGTTTGAGGAGAGGGGAAGAGGAAGCCTTGTATTTCTTCAATAGGAGATTTTACAGTGTTTATCATAGTATTCATGTGGAGATCAAACCCACATAGATTGCTTCCATGGTGTACTATGTCATGGCTCTGCATTCAGAGCTTGTCCTTCTCTTGAGAGAAAGGAAATATTCATATTTAAGACACTTGTTTGAATATGTTGAAGAGGTTGAACGGAACATCATGGATAGCAAGGGGGTTCATAAGCAAGCATATCATGAAAAAATGCATGTACATAAGTAAGGAAACTATCAGTATGTTTCAGATTCTGAGCAAGAAGATTGTCAGTATGTTTTAGATTCTGAGCAAGAAGACAGTGAGTATAATTCAGATATGGAACAACAATGAGGAAGTGGTTTTGATTCACATTTGGAATCAGATCCTTCAATAGTTGCATATTTTTCTATGGGAAGGAATGCATATCAATCTTATGATCAGTTTTCAGAACATTTTGAGCATGAAGTAGTGGTTGATTGCATAGATAACTATATGTTCTTGGCTGATCATAGTTGTAATTCTTTAAATCCTTCTATAGTAACCATTATCTTATGATCATTCTTATGAAGGAGAGACTACAATTGTTGTTGATCATGAGTAGGTTTCGAAAGAACAAGGAGGTCATTTATTTGCAAGCAGAGAGGCATTTACAGAGGAGCATCTTGGTCCTCTAAAGCAGCCAGATTTATGTCATGTTATTCATGATCCTGTGGCCATATACATGGAGTCGTATGTTTTAGATTTTTTGAAATTTTCAAATGGAATTATTTCACTGATACTCACAGGTGAGTATGGTTTCATGAAATATTTCCAAGACCAAACTATAGAGCCTTTTCCTTTATTCACTAAGGAAAAGCATTGGGTGGAAATCAACCATCCTGGACCCACAAAAGACACATAGCAGCATGTAAAGGAGGAGATAAGTGGGCAATTTTTATCATGCCCAGAGCCTGCAAATGAGCAACCATCACCTGGGATCAATCAGCCTGCATCATTCGTTCGCTCACCCATGCTTGCTAGAGACATTCATCCATGTGTGAGCAGTTGTAAGATAGAGCATGTTTTCTGTCACCAACCCAGTGGGTTTTTTCATTTTCTCTATGAACCTATAAGGGAGTACATGGAGTTGCATTTCCTTCATGTCTTGGATACGCTCAACTTTATCCTGACTTCATCCCTGGGAGGAGAGATTAAAATCATAATCATTTTGTTGTCACAGTTGCATTTTTTTTTTATCAGTGACAGAGTAAACAAGTTTGCAGCTAGGGAGTTTCTTGAATGGATATGGTGGAAGTTTGATTTCACCTAGCACTTTGTAAAAATCAATTAGTCTAGGAATGTACATAAATAATCTCTTCTTGGAGCATGTGTATTTTTGTTTTGTTTTTAGGATAGTGTTCTTGTCGGCCTTTAATCCTCAGCAGGATGTTTTTTTTTTAGCATGACTCCATAGCCCAATGCATAAGACGACTGGAACTTCTTGTTCTTGGCAGCTCGTAGGGAGCATGCCATCCCCTGTGGAGCCAAATGTTATCACATATAGTTTTCAATGGCTGCAGGTTGTCCAACTTCACAGCCTTCACAAGAAATGTCAAAGCGCAGCGTTTAGAGCAGTCCATTTTGGGCTCAAAATGAAAACAACAGGTGAGATCAGCTTCAGCGAAGGACATTCCTGAGAATATCAGATCGACAGTTCACAGGAATCGAGGGTTCGAAATATTGTTAAAGTTGTTTGTCAAAGGTCTGAAGTCCCGAAACCCAAAGTGAGCATGATTCATCTAATCTTGAGGGGGACAGGTGGCAGTTGATCCAAGTGTTCGAGGAAATGAGCTTTAGGAGTTTCGAAGTGAGAAGTGCATAAAACTTTCGAAGAACCGAAGCCTGAACTCCCGAAGAAATCATGGACCATTGATCTTAAAATCAACAGGGATTCATTGATATTAGTGGTAGTGCCTCCCAAACTCCCAAAGCACCTAAAGTCCTGAAGTGCCGAAGCAGGTGGCAACAGATCCTTCACTTCGGGGGTTTTTCCTCTACATAGTTTTTCATGTTTCACTTTCAAAACACCCGAAGCCCAAAGGATCAAAGAAAGTCTCAGTTGTCTGATTCCAAAAAGCCACGTGTTTCCAGATCTAGAACTACGGGTAAAAGCACAGAAGGTAAGAAAGGTTTGATATTTGATTTTCCAAGAGCCCAGAGACCCGAAGGAGATCTCGGTCGTTGATTGAGAAGGGAGCAGAAGGGTTGTCGATCTGGTTGAAGGGGTCAGAGTCCTAAAGTAGGAGAAAAACCATTGATTCAAGAGGACACGCATCAATAGATCTCCAGATCTGGGTAAAATCATTGAAGGCAAGCGAGGTTTGATATTTGATTTTCCCGAAGTCTGGAGCCATGAAGGGATCTCATCCGTTGATCTCTGGAGGCCACGCATCGTCAAATCCTTAACTCCTGATGTTTTTCTTCTAGGGAAAATAAGTTTGAGTGTTGATTTTCCCGGAGCCCGGAGACCCGAAGGAGATCCCATCCATAGATTTAAGAGGATACATGGCAGTCAACAGTATGGACATGTGGTGCACTCATCGGTCGTGACACCAGGAACCTATTCGACAGTGACATGTGGCACTCATTCCAAGCAGCCCTGGGCATATCATTCGCTTATTTATTAGTGCCATGTGTCACTTCTCTTTCATGACGCGTCAACATGGTAGCGACAAGTCATCCTCCGGGAGGTGTTATTGTTCAACGTCAAGAGTAGCATCCCCCTCCCCTAGGGCATAGTTTGGCGGATTCTAAAGTTTGCAGGTGGTTAAGCTTGGCAGTAGCGCTAAATATAGCAGGTGCCCCCAAATCACAGACTGCGTCTAGATAAATGGTCATGCTTTATTGCGGGGACACAACTTGCTCGATCCATAAAATTATTGAGCGGTCCCACAATTGAAACTGTGGTTTGGCGAAAGTGATATGTGGCATAAGGTGCTAGATTGTGGGCCCAAAATAGGTGTGATTTCAAACCACTTTTGACGGCCCCGCAATCACATTCTCATATAATGTTCAATCTGAGAGCAGGGCGTGGTCGCCCCCTAGGCAATAAGCCTCGTCCTGATCTTGAGGGTTCAGTTAATAAATGAAAGGACTGGTGGTTAGAACCTCAACTCACTCAGTAATTAAAAGGAATGGAGGGCCCGGTCGTGGGGACTGAACCGTCATTCATGGTACCCCTATGGTCAGATTTTCTTGCAGACCCATACTAATTTGAGCTCGTGTCTGACAGAGGGATACATGCACAGTCTGACAGAAGACTGCTCAGATGCAATTCTTTGAATGTAGTGATGGGATCACACTCCTGATAGTCGAGGAATGATCCAAGTATAAATAAGTAGTTTTGATATTTTGTTAAGGTGGACAACTGGTTGACCAGAGCTCCCTATTTTGTAATGTTTTGATGCCAGGACTGTTCTCTCGGCATGTATCAAATTTGAGACTTTCATGTTAATATAAGTCATCTTCTTTCCATCTCTTTGTAAAATTGTGCTAAAACACTCAGGCATGCAGAATCCAGTTGAGGGTTGTTGTATTGTTGTAATGTAGGTTTGATTATAGTGGTATCGTGACCAGTTTTAGTCAACTCCCTTGTTATATTTCTCTGTATTACACTGAATGGCTTGGGCATGGAGGATCCAGTCGAGTTTTTGTAGCTACATTATGATGTAGGTTTGATCATTGTGTTGTTTTGACTGTGTTATTTGGACATATTTCAGTGTCTGAAGCTTGAGCTGAAGAGTGATCTTGAGTCTGATTTTTTCTTCTCCAAGCTTCTTGAAATCCTTATGCTCATAGTAGTCTTGTTCACCTTTCTCACTAATTCTTCCCTCTTCTCACACTTAAACTCAATTCATTGACTGAAGTTAATGTGGCCCACACTTCCCTGTGCATTTTTTTTTCAGTTTTGTGTTGAACATCATTCATATATTGAGCTTTTTCCATTGACCTCCACTCATATAAAACCAACATCCACCAAAACATTTGATGGGTACTGGGCTTATCCTCCCATAATGTGAGGGTGACTCTCAGTGCTAACAGTTTCCATCTTGTCTATTGGAAGTAATTCTCTCATCACTTCCTTAAACTTATGTGCCTTGTCCAACACATCCTGTAGCTTCTATCCAATTTCCTGCATCTTTGCATCTTCTATCAATTGAGTCCATACTTATTTTCTTTCTTCATATAGCTTGGCATACTCTACTTCTAGACTTATGATGTTTTGTACGGTTGTTGTCATCGTCATTTCCATTTCTCTCTTTCCTCTGGTGGAGTGCTCAATGTCTGATGTGCCTCCAAATTGGTAATCTTCGTGCGGAAGCCCTGAATGGCTTCGCTAATATTAAAAACTTGTTCTTCCAATAGAGTATCAACTTCTATTGGTATCTATGGAAAAAATGTGTACACTTCCTGCACTGCATTTTTCACCCTTCCCGCTCTCTGGTTAGCCTCATCTCGTTCCATCATAACCTTTTTTGTATGCAATGTTGACTTACCATTTGTCACTTTGGTCAATTGCATCATCGTCAACTTTGTGTGAAAATGTATCTTCTGCATAATTCTTATATTCAAGCCAATTAATACATTCATCGACAACTACGACAAGACTAAGTCAATATGATTTAATGTTTGCGCTTTCTCCTACATATTTGTCGAGGGGAACTCTAATTCTCTTTATAATAACTTCATTACTCTGTACTCTCCTGATGTTTCTAAGGGTGAGAGGTCGCCAGTCTTGATTTTGTCATCTTCTTTATATGCTTCATCCATTCTTCCTTTGCACTTTTCTCTGGTGCTAACTTTGTTCCTTCCAAAATCTGGCATAATGAAGTTATTTTCTCCTTCGCATACGTGTGTATCTCCTCTTGTTTCTTCGTCACTTGCTCAAAATCCTTATTAGTAAGCTCCTTGAATTGATCTACGATCTTGTATAAGTCATTGTATGTTAGTGCTTCAATGGTTGTTTCCCTCATAGCTTTCTTCTTCTTGCACAACGATACTACTTTTTCCTTGTTTGTGTCTTTCCTCTTCTCTCCTGACTGTGGTATAGTATTATGTTTGTCACCTGTTCCATTTCCTTTTTTCTCTATCCTTATTTGTCTTCATTATCTCCCACTTTTTCTACTTTTGGTTGTTTTGTCTATGATTTCTCTATTTCTGTCATTGGAATCTTCCAATCGACATCCCAATCTTCCATGATATGTCTCATTTCTTCTTCAGTCACCTTGTATATTATGGTCATCCATTCTTGAGTTGGGTCCCTCTTCGCCTGAGTGTACATATGATGGCGTTCTTCCATAAAACGTGAAAATTCCTTGTACGCGTATACCACTTGTGGTAATATGTATGGTTTATATTGAATACATTGTCGAATTACCTTTTTATAGATGTAAAAAGAGATGTTGTTATCAAGTTGTCTCCCATTGTGCGCAATATGCCCCAAGTTAATGTATCTCATTGATAAACATGGTTTGTTCGTATATGACATACATTGTGTGTCTTATATCTCCCTCCAAGCCACTAATTCTATCAATATTAACAACCATGCATAGTGGAATTTTGTTTCCTTGTCCTATGCCTCTCTGCAATCTATCAAAAAATGAATTAACAAGAATGTATCCCACTTCATTTGTATGCCTTATGCACACTTCTCCATTGCTTCTAGCACACTTGTTGGCACTTGATCCTTGCGAAACTTCCTCAACAATTTGCAATCCAACACTTGCGTCGCAAACTTGAAGCACTCATCATTGATACTCGCTACATCGAGCTTGTGTGCTCCTCTCAACACATCAAAATTATCTTTCATCTTCTTCAACCAATATGTTTCATTCGAATTATATATAAAAAGTGGTAATGGGTCCTCCCCTACCATTGGAAACCCTATTATTCACACAATCAACTATGTATCTATGGGCATGGCTCTGTCCAGCCATAGGTATCCTCCATGGATGCAACTTAATAACATCCTAACACAGGTGTTGATATGGGTTCTCCTACCAAAGTGCAGGTTCTCTAACAAATTCATAATCCCTGATTTCTCCAACCCTACTGCCCAAGCCTGTGGCTCAACTAGGATAAACAATGTCTGTGGAAAAATGATTTTCTTTAGATATTTCTTTGGTGTTAAATCCAAGAACTTATTCTCATATGATAGGTTGTGATCTACAAATTTTGGATTCACCACTATACCGAGCATACATTCTTAAGCGATTACACCTAGTGGAATTTCTAACTCCACGAGCTCATATTTTGCTTCCATTTGTAACCTGACTAGCTTCATTGTCGGTTTCCTCGGTGGTATATACTCATTTGGAAAGTTGTTCGAACTTGGTTCTGACTCGGATTCACCTAGGGTTCCTTCCTGTATAGGTGCTACTGGTGTCTTAGTGTGTTGTTTATTTTCTCCTAATTTTGATGTCGTTGCTACCTTTGGTGGCACCATATCTCTTTGTGACACACTTCCCTTGACAACTAACTCCTTCAAATCCATGTGTGTTTTCTCGGCTCTCTTCTCTAGCTGGTCTCAAATGACAATAACTCATTTTTTTCAACCCCTCAACTACTTTTATAACTTATCATCGGTTGTTACATTCCATTTTTATGCCCCAAACCTATATTATAATCAAACTTGTACTCACATTCAATTCTTTACATACTCTGTAATAAATTCATATTCTTTTGTGGATCATGGTCTAGATATTTTCATTATGTCACGGTCTCATCGTTTATTTTCATTTATGACTACGTGTCTCTGCTGCTTTTTTGGTATGATCTCTCTTTAATGTTTGTCCCATCATGTATTCTTTTTAATGTTTTTGCTTCCCTCTACGTAGATCTCTGTCGCACTTCAATCCTTCTTCCTATGCACAATTCCTCCCTCTTTCTACATCTCTCCGGCACTTTCTAGATTTATCTCCTTACTCATTTAACCTTATGCATCACTTCAATCATCAAATTATTTAATTCCTTTTCTTCTTTTATTTTTCTCTCTATAATACACTATAGTACAAGAACTATGGCACACATACTGCGTTCTCAGACTAGTGTGCGAAAGTATGACTGTCCCTATATAATTTCAGCCGACTACCGTTAAACAGACCTTCTAGAACTTCTCCATTCAGTTTCTCCAACTAAACAACACTTGTATCTATCAGAAAGCTTATCACATATGGACCTAGAGAATGCATTTGAAACTTCCTAGGGTACTGCAAAAACTTGTTACCATATTGAAAAACTAAGTCTCATGTCTAGAACTTGTTTTTTTTATTGTGCCTGTCATTCCATTCTTTCTCGCGTGCTTTCTGAACTTTCTGATGGAAACCTATGACAAATCGGTCCCCTTCCATCTCTACTAGATCTGAAAGTCTCTTCTCCACTATGCCATAATCTGTAAGATCTATCAGTGCAATAATGTGTAGGATGGATACTATGAATTCCACAAGCATAAAACTTCCTTGGCCATACACTATTATGAATGGGATCTATCCTATCAACTTCTTACTTGTACTCCTATACGCCCATAACACTACTATAATCCTCAAGTCCCAGTCATATCGGATTACATTACAAACCTTCATCAGTGCATGCTCTAGGATCTTATTGAATGCTTCTACTGTCCCATTTTCCTAAGGATGATATGGTGTACTCTTATGATGATGAATCTGAAACTCCTCTGTCAAATTTTTGATCATCCTATTTAGAAAATGAGTTCCTTGATCACTCATTAGAATTCTCGGGCATCCAAATATTTTCACCACATTTAAAAAAAAAAACTACACAGTTGTCTCCACACTACAATCTCTGATCGGTTTCGCTTCAACCCATCTGGTAAAGTGATATGTCACAGTAATGATGTATCTAGCTCTTGATCTATTTGTTGGTGGATTAATCAGTCCAACAAAATCAATGGCTCATTTATCAAAATATTGTAATGTCACTTGTGGTACTAACAGAATCTCATCTCTCCTTGGAGGCTTCCCAATTCTTTGGAAAACATCACAAGTCTTACAAAATTCCTTCGCATCCTTAAGAAGGGTAGGCCACCACAATGCTGCACAAAAAATATTATGAGTTGTTTATTTTCCTATGCAGTTTCCTCCTGCAACCCCTTCATGTGCCTCTGACAATATCACATGTCTTTCATGTTCTAATACACATCATCATAGAATAGCATATTCTCCTAACTTGTACAAATTTCTTGCTATAAGTTGATAATTTGTTAACTTATTACTAATTGCTTCTTATGTGCAACTGTAAAATTAGGTGGGGTTACTCCTATACTTAAGAACTAAACTATGTCTACAAAATAGTCGTCAACCACTTGTAATATAAATAAGTGAGCGTCTGGTAAGTTGTCATCCATGTATGCACAATAAGTGATTAGGTCCTGAATTAAATTTCCCTGGTTTCACAATTAACTCAAAGTCATATTCCTGGAACAATAATATCCATATGCATATTCTTCCCCCCAACACTATCTTATTAACCAAATATATTAGCGTAGAATGGTATGTGTACATCTTAAAGTGGGAACCCAACAAGTAATGTCTAAACTTCTACAATGCATACGCCATTGTTAATCCTTTACGTTCTGTAGTAGTATAATTTAGTTTGGTAGTTGATAACTTCCTTCTTGCAAATGAAATGGGATGATATATATATCCTTCTCTAGGCTAAGCTAACATTTCACCTAAATCTACATATGACACATCCAAGTGAACATGAAACTCCTTCCAATCTAGAAATATCAAAATCGGCACGGTAACCAATTTATGCTTCAAAGTATCTAAACCTTCCTGGCATTCCTCATTCCATTGAAACTTATTATCCTTATTTATCAATTTTTCCATCAAGGTTGTGATCATGACATATCCTATAATGAACTTCATGTAGTACCCTATATGCCCTAATGTTGCTCGTAATTATTGCACTGAATTCGACGATGGTAAATCAACAATCACAACAATCTTCGTAGGATCTACCAAAGGTCCTTTCTTACACACTACATGGCCCAATTAGATACCAAATGATGCACATATTCAAATTCAAAGATATTTGAAACTGCCTAAACCTATCCAATATCAAGCACAAAATCTCAATATGATCTTTCAATAGGATAAACATTGTCCAGTCATCTAAGTATACTTCTAAGAACGTATGGATGAATTATTTAGATGCTGCTACAACCACTCTAGAGAATATGACGGGTTCATTCTTCAATCCAAAATGCATCATTGTGTATTGGTAACATCCCCATTCTATCAGAAATGTAGTCTTATATCTATCTTCCTGCACAATATTGATATGATGATATCCTGGAAATACATCAGTGGATAAATAAGATTCTTGTCCTTCTACGTTCTCCAACACTTCGTCTGTAAATGGTGTAGGGAATGGATCATGTAAGAAAGAATCATTTAATTTCCTCATATCTACACAAATTATGATCCCTCCTATCTTCTTATCCTAAACTATCATTGGACTAATCCACTCTGATTCTGTGACAGGTTCAATAATTCCATCTTCCAACATCCTGTCTATCTCCGCTTTCACCTTATGCTTATACACCAGATTCAATCTGTAGGGTCTCTACTTCACTGGCTTAGCATTTGGCTTCAAGGGGATCTTCATCTCTCCTAACTCCCTAACAATCCCTTTCATCTCTAAAAAAGTAGTCGGAAACAGGTCCTGATATTTGCGTAGTCAATCAACTATCTTTTCAACATTTTCTTCATTCCAATAGTCTCATATGTTTGCAAACTTGGGCTTATATTTTGTACCAATATTTACTCTGTGCATTCTCAATGGATTTGCATACACAAGAGATTCAAGGTGTGGTCCTTCTACTACGTGCTCTCCTTCAATTTATGGTATTTTCACATTTCTTGGATCTTTATCCTCCTCTTGGTCTTCTTCAACAACATTATAATAGTGGAAAACTTCTTCAATTGTCGCAGAAAGATCTATGCACGCTACATATAGGTACCAGTTCTATCGATTATTCTAATGTAAAAATCTTGTTCTTGATGACCTGTAAGTTGAGTCAATCAAAGGAGAATCATATTCAAAACCAAATGATCCAGGAGGATCTTGGTGGCCACCCACCTTGTCCAACTGGCTCAAAATTGTTTTTTGGCAACTTAATATTTTTAGCATTTTTCCAGTCCTGAACTTCCAAGGCCATTTTGAGGGCCCAAACGACACTTTTTCACGATCGGACACCTAAATGATGGCCAACGACTCTAATTGAACCCCCTAAATGAAGATCATCATCAATTCCTTTCCAATGAGCTATCGTGCGCCCTAAACGAATATAGTATGAAAACGTTACAACCCCAGGAAGTTGATGTACTAACTTACCCCAATGGGGCCCACATGACTTTTGGCACTTCATCTCCTAGGGTTAGGTTTTTGGATGTCTAGGGTTTTGGAATTCATGTTTATTGTAAAAAGGCCTTCAGAGCCTCATTTTACTCATCTTCTTTCGAATGAGCTTAGACATCACATCTCTTCTCAGAGATAAGCTACCACCATTCTAGCAARCTTGTTTTCAGTCTACATTATATAGTTTTCAGCATATTTCTTATTGAATAGAAGTCAAGTTTTACTATATCTTTGTTATTTTTCACTATGTCTCTGTGTGAATATTATATATATGTGATTTCATTTCATTCCTCTCATAAATCCRGATCAGTGGTATCAGAGTGATCTGCTCCTTGTTGTTTTTTTAATGCATGTCCCCAACGCGGTCGGGGTATAGAGAGTTGGATATCAAGTTTGTTTCTCTTGAGGAAAACTTCTCTCRCACGCCCAAGAAACTGTCCATGGTGGAAGAAAATAAATACGACGATACAGGAGATCCTTTCAAAATGTTGCTCAAGAAATCCCTTGAGCGATATAGGAATGCGATGATGGACAACTTTGCACAAATACTTCGACGACTGCCAACAAGTGATGCATCCACCTAAAGAAGAGGCATCACCCCCTTCAAGGTACAACTCAATTTTAATATTCCTATATTTGAAGTTCAAATAGATGCAGAAGTCGTAGATAAATGGTTAAACCTTCTAGAAGGGCACTTTTATGTCCACAAATTTTTCGATAGAGAAAATATTACATTTGCACTCCTCAAGGTTGTCCCCCATATCAAAGATTGGTGGGAGAGTTTATGTGAGAAAAAATAAATAGAGGGATCCACATTATTTGCAGTTTCACCCACTTGGGGTTCCTTTATGGATTTTATTAAGGAACAATACTACCCTGTTGGAATTTATGATGACTTGTATACAATATGGACCACAGTGCGACAGAAAAGAGACCAAGTAGTGTCAAAGTTCACTAATGTTTTTCATACCTTGCACACCAAGCTGGGTATAAAATATTATGAGCGACATATCATGCTCAAGTGCCACGGCATTCTGCATAGATACATCTAGACATAAATGGAGTTTTTGGACATATCATCCTTGGGTGCAACCTATCGATATGTCATCAAAATCGAGTCGAAGTTGAAATAAAATATGCGACAATTTGGGTCTGCGAACCCCTCACAGCAGAAACGGGGCAAGGGCAGCCCCAAACCGGAGAACAAGGGACATAGAAAAGATGGGAAACCTTAATACAACCATTCCAAGCCACAAGAAAATAAGTACAATGGGAAAATGAAGAAACATACCGGGAAGTGGGGCGACTTCCATAAGAGCCCCTGGCATAAAACTGTTGATTTCTACTCAAAACAATCATTGGTGGTTGAGGTAAAAGCATATGAATCAGATGTGGGTTCTAACTCTAAGTCAGAACCATAAAAGGGGAGATGGATCATTGACACAGAACCCAGTGCCACTGTTTCTACCACCAAGATCCATCTCGATGAACCCGATGAGCCAGATGAAGGCAAGCACCTCTTTCATTAAAAACTGTGGGTAAAAGGCACTTCATCGTTGATAGAAATAGCTAGAATAACCTCATCTCAGCAGATGTCATCAAGCAACTAGCCATGTCAACAATTTCGCACTTGCATCCCTACAACATCAGGTGGCTCCATCAAAGAAGTGATCTTCACGTCAGCCAAGAGTGTCTCCTATCGTACGACATCAAGCCATTCAAAGATGAGGTATTGTGTGATGTTTCTCCCCTTGAATTTTGTGAGTTTCTTTTAGGCCAAAATTATCTATGGAAATGTCATGCTCTATATGATTCAAGGCCTCACAGTGTTATTATTACTTTGAATAGGAAATAGTACAAGATTCTTGAGGTGGTCCCACCTAGTGTTATTTCCTTGATCTCTGCCAAGCACTGCAGGAAGGTCATTTCTCATACCAGGAATTTTTTCATATTCATGATTCGCTCTCAGAGTGAGCGAAAGGTTGCAGCCATATACATGGCCTTTGCGGCTGACCTCGCCACATAGCAGAAGCAAGTGGATAATTCCATTGAAGAATACACAGAAATTTTATCATCACCTACTGGTGTACCTTTGCACTGTTAGGTCAAGCAGCCCATCGATCTAACCCCTAACGCACCGCTACCCAATGGGCCAGTATATCATCGCTCTCTTCTAGAAAATGAGGAGATCAATCATTATATCCAAGAAATTCTCCAGAAGGGGCATATCCGACCTATCTCATTACCTTGTGGAAGCCCATTCACACTAGTGCAGAAGAAATATGGGACTTGGAGACTCTGCATTGATTACAGAGCCCTAAATAAAATCACAGTCATGAACCAGTACCCGATTAACCGAATCGACAATCTCCTTGATCATCTCAAAGGGGGAAAATACTTTAGTAAGATTGATCTGAAGTCTAGCTACCATCAGGTCTCAATAGAACAAAAAGATGTATGGAAAACCTCCTTCAAGTCAAAAGAAGGTATGTTTCAATGGTTGGTCATGTACTTTGGTTTGAAAAATTCCCTAACAACATTCATGAGGATGATGGATGATATCTTGCAGCCTTTCACTATTTTATTTGTGGTGGTGTATTTGAATGACATCCTTGTCTACAACAAGACTTGGGCAGGACACTTGCAGCATATTCAACTAGTTTTGCACACTTTGCGACAACACAAGCTATATGCCAACTTGGAAAAATTCTCCTTCGGCATGGACATGGTCTAGTACCTAGGCTACATTTTTGATGTGCATGGTTTGAATGTTGATCCAACCATATCCAAGTCATTTGTGACTAGCCAGGCCCAACCATGCTCACTGAGCTTCGGAGCTTCTTAGGCCTTGCCAATTTCTATCACAGGTTGGTGTTGGGATTCTCCCATATTGTATGGGCCCTCATCCAAATAACCAAGGGTGGTGGTAAGGAAAAATTTGTGTGGGGATTCTCCCAACAGAAAGCGTTCGATGATATAAAGAAATTTTTGTTCTCCTCCCCAGTGCTTTCACTACATCACCTACAATAACCCTTTGAGATCAAGACATATGCTTCAGACTATGTTGTGGGCGTACTCATCACTCAACACGACGACCTTGTGGCCTACCATAGTGATACACTATCATATGTCATCCATAAGTACACTACTTACAAAAAATAAATGTAGTCCATTGTGCAAGCCTTCCTCTAGTGGATGAATTACATTCTCTAGAAGGAGACAGTCATCCACACTGATCATAGGTCAATGTAGTTCATGCAGACACAAGGAAAATTGCAAAATAACTGCCATCAGAAGTGTTCCACCTATTTGCAGTATTTCCACCTCAACATCAAGTATAAAATAGGAAGTACCAACCAAGTCATGGATTTCCTCAGCCAACCCCTAGTCGAGACACTCACCACAATTCTCGATTCTTGCGGCCACGAGACCTCTAGATGGCCCCACCTCTATGAGAAAGATCCTAACTTCTTCAACACCTACCAGATGTTGGGCACAAATAGAGATGTCACTACTTTCCATCTTCAGGATTGGCTATTGTACCATTTGGGCCATCTCTGTGTTCCATCAAGTGAGTGGGCGAAGCTAATTTTGGAATCCCACTACAGTTGGGTGGTAGGACACTTCAGCATGGAAAAAACAATGGTAGTGTTGTAGCGACATTTTCTACTGGCCAAAAGTTTGATAGGATTTCAACAAGTATATCGAGTCATGCATTGCCTGAGCTATTTCCAAACTGGCCACTAAGAAATAAGGCATGTACACTCTTGTTCCTACTTCTAACAGGCCCTAGGAATCCATCTCAATGGAGTACATGTCGGGCCTTCGATCCAACAAGTGGGGAAATGGCTATGTTTTGTGGTTGTTTATCTCTTTTCCAAGATGTCATTTGTAGCCGCCTACAAGAAGAGGATCACAATGGAGGTCGCTGCCAATATATTCTTTGGAAGAGTGTGGGTACACTTTGGGATCCAACAAACTATTATCTCATATCGCGACAGTTAGTTCCTCAACACATTTTGGTCGAGCTTCTAGTCATTACTGGACACCAAGCTCATCAAGTCCACTTCCTTCCACCACCAGATGGATGTCCAAACCGAGGTCGTCAACTGGATGATCATGCACATCCTACGCATGTACAATTCCAAGAACCCCCACACTTGGGATAAGAGTCTTCCCTATGTTCAACACAACTAAAACAGATCCATACATAGCTCAATCAGCCACATCCCCTTTCAGGTGGAGTTGGTATTTCAACCATTGGGTCCCATGGATGTTGCACTACCCCTTGCGGCCACCCAGGTAGAGTCATTGCATGCTCCAATTGGAGCTAACAAAGCCACCTGATTCATTGAGCAGATCCAACACATCCTCTAACAGGTTCAGGAAATTTTACAAAAGTTCAATTCCAAGTACAAGCAGTGCCATGATCAACATTGGGTGCCAAACCAGTTTCAGGTGGGAGACAAAGTTTGGTTGAGCTTGTATAAATAATGTCTTACAGGGCCTCATTAGAATCTTCATCCACTCTGTTATGGACCCTACACCATCACCAAGGTTGTGGGTGACAATGATTTTGAGCTCAAACTTCCCCCCTCACTTGGATTTCAACCAATGTTCAATGTGGACATCCTTCAGCCTTATTTTCCACCATTATTGGATACCTCGGAGATAGCAGAACAATTGACACCAGCACAGCTCAACCCTGACTGGATGGTGTTTGTACTAGAATTTGACTCTTGACTGCTAAAGAGTCAAGCCTAGAACACCTTGATTTAATTGGTTTTAGGAAAACTTAGAGAGTGGTAGGATCATCATGAAGGCAGTGAGATGAATGCAAATCAACAGTTGTCCATTGGGCATGGAGTCCATTAAAAAAAATAACCTTGTCTCAACATTATATGGCAAGCAGGTCAAGCTAAAAAAACTTAGATCAGCTCCAAGTATATAGAGAAATGGAATGAGGAAATGAAGAAAACAAAACTGTGAGTTAATCAAAAACCACCCTGATCCTTGATACACTTACAAGGAAGAATACTCAACACTCAGAAACCCTTTCTGATTGTGAATATAAGAACTTGAATATGTGTGTGGCGAAAATTAAAGCATAACCAATACAATAACTCTCTCAACACATAATTTGCATACGTATACTCGATAATAGAAGAATACATATTCAAGAAGATAACAGAAAAATGATTAACACAGAATAACAAACTGATCAGAAACTTTATTATTAGTTGAAATCTTTACATACAAGTCTTGACAAGATCTTCAAAATATTACATAGGTTGTTCACCTTCTACAACTCTCTCTCAGTCCCTTGGACTGAATCCTCCCCTCTTTCATCTAATTTCACTTACAATATATAGATATGCTAATGGAAACTTTCGATCCAAAAACAAATGGGATCAAACCATTGCTTGGCCTAATCATAGAGATTACTTACATAAATTTTTGTATCTAAAATAGTAGATAATATTATATTTGTTCCTTGATCCTATTTTTATGGTCAATCTTTTACCATGCTATTATTAGACATTCTCGATGCCAAACGAATTGGAAAATATCTATTCAGATGCCAATGTTGTCGATCCTCATCCTCCATGACACCTTAAAACCAATTATGCCATGCTGGAACTTGATCCAATTAAAATATGCATTATTCCAGATCATTGTGTAACTCCTGCAGAAAATTTGTTGTTTCCCCACATATTTTTACTGTGAGACTTTATAAATATTTGAATCTTATTTGAATATGAGAGTGTACTTTGTTCTTTAGATGATGAAGTGTTGGAATGACTGTCTTTATATCATCCTTCTTGAATAATGGAAATATAAAATGTCCTTGAAGAAAAATTTCAAACCAATGCTTGCAATAGAACAAATGCCAATACTTTCTGCTACCAAAGAGTTCTATCCCAGCTGCCACTAAACCTCATATCTTCATCCCGTATGTTCTTTCTAGTACCTTCTAATTTTCCAATTTAATCTCTTGATGCAGTCTTTATGCTCGAGTAGTATTCTTCAATCCTTCAATAATACTTTGGATTCCTTATGAACCTTATTTTTTTGAAGAATAAGCTTATTCAGATATAATCCACTTGAACAAATGAAGGTATTTTCAAGTTGTTAAATCTTCATAACACCAACAATCACTCCACACCCAATATACAGCACGACATCCTCTATTATTGCACCCACTATCATAATG
Source organism: Picea sitchensis (assembly GCA_010110895.2). Lineage (NCBI taxonomy): Eukaryota > Viridiplantae > Streptophyta > Pinopsida > Pinales > Pinaceae > Picea > Picea sitchensis. Next base: position 53,762 of record SNQJ01S0018936.1, read on the forward strand.
ATACTCTGTTGTAGTGTATTAGCCCAACAAATGAGGACTCAACCTGCAAAAAGAAGTATGTCCTCATACTGAATCAATTTGTACCTAACTACATTGTACTCCCCATATAGATCTTTGATCGCTCCAGTATGAAAATGGCATAAGGATGAAGGGTTTTTAGGTCAAATCCTACACTATTGGCACCCTCCAAATCAAGAACAGAGCGTGCAAACTCAATGACAATAGCCTGAATCTCGAAGCAAATGCCAAAATAGGGTATTATATTTCTTTCGAGCATAAGTTGACAAATTTTTCTTCCTTCCATAGTTCATCTTCTAGATTCAATAAGCCCACTAGTGTATCATAGAAGGGACTCTTGTGTGGAAATTCCTTATCAAGACCGCGTAAACTCTGTTTGAAATAAAAACTTTGACAAATGTGTGTATTCCATTTGGAACTCTTCACAGATTAGAAGCAATTCAGGAGTCTTGGCTTTAAATATCTATACAACACATTGGCAGAATGCACAAGCTTTGAACCTCGCAGCAACTGATATATGAAGTGCTAATAATGATCCCTAGTGAAGATCTGAGAAGACTTGATGATCTGGTGAAATTCAATGGTAACTATTCTAAGTCTTCATACAGACTTTCTTTAAATTTATTCTCCAAGACATAACTCTAAGGGAATAGAAAACAACCATCGGAAAAACATGCACCAACTCCCTTAATATTGTTATAGCACTTTCAAATCCTTGACATCTCAGCGCATAGTGTTTATAATTGTTTTGGAAAGGCTCAATACTCTCGTCACACCTGGCAGTTGGATTCGATACCTGGTGTGAGTTGTCGTCGAGTGCTGCCATAGGCGTTAATGCTCCTCCCCTTCATGAATACGAGACAACTCCTTCTTGGTTTCAACTTCAATGGGTTTATCCTTTATAACAAGAATATTATGGTTTTTGATAAAACCTGTAAGAATAGCAATATCCTGGAGAAGAGTTTCTGTTTTTGTTTTCCAAAGCTTGATGCCTTGACAGATGTAAAATTGATTATTCCATTCAATTTATTTACAATAATTTGATTGAAGAGGATGAATCTGAATTTAAATATGAAATAAAGGAATTATAAGAGATCTCTCCCTTGGCTTTGGTGCTTGGTCTTTGTGGTGTGACTTGGTAGTTGGTGCTCAATCCTGGGTGTAGCGCTCGGGTGCTTTGATGATGAAATCTCGAATAAATTGGAGATTAGCCCAAAGGAGACAATATTTTATTGGCAAGAACTTTAAAAAGAATATCCCAAATGCTTTAATAGAAAGCATATAATACTTGAAAATAACAATCTTTCACCCAAATTCTTGCACTTGGAATCTCGAGCATCTCTTACAAAAATTATTAATTTGTTTTTTTGAAGGCGCTACTAGAAGTTCTAGTGAAATTTTTTCTTTGAAGTTGCTCAAGACATAAACAAAGTTAACATGGGCTCCATAGGGGATGTCATGCTCCCTGTGAGCTGCCAAGAATAAGAAGCCCGAATAAGAAGCCCTATGCCTGATCCTAAGAACATCCCTGCAACTTATTCAAACTGAAAAAATGAAAGAACTTGAAGCCACCAGTGTTTCCATTGGGCTATGGAGTCTTATGACTGTTATTCTACTATAAACCACACCAAACTGAAAAAAAAGTACTCGAGGACAAGCATATTCATCTGCCTACTCCTACTTCTAATCAACAAAAAACAATTGATCATGTGTAATCATACTTCCAATGAAGCCATGAAAGCATATTACTAACAAATTGAAATCTTTCAATTTTGTGCAAGGTCATGAAAGAAAGAACTATAGAGTGTAGATATCAATCTTGGAGATTATATTTATAGCCCAATAATTCGGTATTTATGATGACAACAGTTGAAACTTTTCCGTTGCAAAATATCTCCATATAAATGGCAACTGGATCTCGAAACTTAAACAAAACTAGTTGTTGCTCAACAATTGACAAAGAGGAAAGCATTATCAACTGCTCTTTTATTTCTCTTTTATATCCTTTACTATGTCCTTGTGATTGAGATCCATAACTGTCATATGTTGTCCCATTACATCCATAAACTTTAGAGAGAAGGGAAGTAACATGTTCTTGGTCTTCAATATCACTATCTCCATAGTGATCAAACGAAGGTGGACCATAAAGAGATATAACTTGAGAGACCTATTGATAATATTCTTCAACGGTAGGCTCATTGTATGATCCTACAACAAGAGTCTGTTGAAAAGACACTTGTTCTTCCCCATGATACTCTTTCTCTTTTTCTTTAAAAATATCTTCAGAAATTTCATGACCAAAATCTTCTTCCACAAAATCTTCATGAAGCTCATCACACGAGGAAAACTCTACTATCTGTTGAACATAAGACTTACACCTTTCACAACAATCTTTAAGAACTGTGTCAGTAGAATAATACATTTTACAATACTTGTTGAATGTTTCATAGAATTCCTTCAAAGAAGATATGCTGAAAGCAGGAAGCGACCGGAACCATTTCTGAGCATCACCATCTAATGAATATATGAACATATTTATGAGAGAATCTTCATGATAGACATCCAATTGATATATGCACCAATTAAACTTGACGAGTTGTTGTTCCGGATTATCCTCCTCCTTTCCACTAAAAATAGGAAGAAAGTTTGTGCATTCTGAGAAAGAAGGTGCAGGATTAGGAAAACCAAGAACAGTTGAGAAATTGAGAGGTGAAAACCTCCAATCCAAGATAACTTCCATGGCCATTGTTGTTCTGTATCAGTGAAGTCGCCAACAGGTTATTCCTTCATGGAGTGGAGTCGCCATGGTGAATGATATGCAGTCTGATATATGTTCACTTCTTGTTCACCATCAAGAAGAGAATCTGATCAATGTCGTTCTCCCAGGGAAGATCACTTTGTTCTTTGTTCCCCGGTAACGGCGCCAAAATATGCTAAGGCTAGATGTTCACTCTTGACTGCTAAAGAGTCAAGCCTAGCACACCTTGATTTAATTGGTTTTAGGAAAACTTAGAGAATGGTAGGATCCTCATGAAGGTAGTGAGATGAATGCAAATCGCCAGCTGACCATTGGGCATGGATTCCATTAAAAACAATAACCATGTCTCAACATTCTATGGGCAATAGGTCATGCTAACAAAACTTATATCAGCTCCAAGGCTATAGATAAATGGAATGAGGAAATGAAGAAAACAAAATTGAAAGTTAATCAAAAAGCAACATGATCCTTTATATACTTACACGGAAGAATACTCAACATTCAAGGACTTGAATATTCTTGTGGTGAAAATTAAAGCATAACCAATACAATAACTCTCTCATAAGAACTTGAATATTCCTGTGGTGAAAATTAAAGCATAACCAATACAATAACTCTCTCAGCACAGAATTGTGGTGAAAATTAAAGCATAACCAATACAATAACTCTCTCAGCACAGAATTTGCATACGTATACTAGATGGAAGAAAAATACATCTTCAAGAAGATGGTAGAAAAATGATTAACACAGAATAACAAGTTGATCAGAAACTTTATTATCATTTGAACTCTTTACATAGAAGTCTTGACAGGATCTTCAAAATATTACATAGGTTGTTCACCTTTTGCAACTCTCTCTCAGTCCCTTTGATTGAATCCTCCCCTTTCATCTAATTTCACTTACAATATATAGATATGCTAATGAAAACTTTTGATCCAAAAACAAAGGGGATGAAATCATTTCTTGGCCTAATCATAGAGATTAGTTACATAAATTTTTGGATCTAAAATAGTAGATAAGATTATATTTGTTCCTAGATCCTATTTTTATGGACAATATTTGACCATGCTATTCTTAGACATTCTCGATGCCAAACGAATTGGAAAATAACTATTCAGATGCCAATGTTGTCGATCCTCATCCTCCATGTCACCTTAAAACCAATGATTCCATGATGGAACTTGATCCAACTAAAATCTGCATTATTCCATATCACTGTGTAACTCCTGCAAAAAAATTATTGTTTTCCCACGTATTTTTACTGCGAGACTTTATAAATATCTGAATCTTATTTGAATATGAAAGTGTACTTTGCTCTTTATATGATCAAGTGTTGGAATGACTGTCTTTGTATCATCCTCATGAATAATGGGAATATAAAATGTCCCTTAAGAAAAATTTCAAACCAATGCTTGCAATAGAAGAAATACCAATACTTGTTGCTACCAAAGAGTTCTATCTCAGTTGCCACTAAACCTGATATTGCCATCATGTCTATTCTCTCTAATACCTTCTTATTTTCCAATTTAATCTCTTGATGTAGTCTTTATCCTCGAGCAGTATTCTGCAATCCTTCAATAATACTTTGGATGGTTTATGAACCTTCTTTTTTTGAAGAATAATCTTATTCAGATATAATCCACTCGAACAAATGAAGGTATTTTCAAGTTGTTAAAGCTTCATAACACCAGCAATCGCTCCACACCCAATATACAACACGACATCCTCTATGATTGCACCCACTATCATAATGATACTCTGTTGTAGTGTATTAGCCCAATAAATGAGGACTCAACCTCCAAAAAGAAGTATGTCCTCATACTGAATCAATTTGTGCCTAACTGCATTGTACTCCCAATATATATCTTTGATCACTCCAGTATGAAAATGACATAAGGATGAAGGGTTTCTAGGTCAAATCCTACACTATTGGCACCCTCCAAATCAAGAACAGAGTGTGCAAACTCAATGACAACGGCCTGCATCTCCAAGAAAATGCCAAAATAGGGTATTATATATTTTTCGAGCATAACTTGAGAAATTTTTCTTCCTTCCATAGTTCAGCTTCTAGATTCAATAATCCCACTAGTGTAGCATACAAGGGACTCTTGTGTGGAAATTCCTCATCAAGGTTGGGTAAATTTTGTTTGAAATAAAAACTTCGAAAAATGTGTGTTTTCCATTTGGAACTCTTCACAGAATAGAAGTAATTTAGGTGCCTTGGATTTAAATCTCTATACAACACATTGGCAGAATGCAAAAACTTTGAACCTCGCAGCGAATGATAAATGAAGTGGTAATAATGATCCTTAGTGAAGATATGAGAAGACTTGATGATATGGTGAAATTCAATGGTAACTATTCTAAGTCTTCATACAGATTTTCTTTAAATTTCTTCTCCAAGCCATAACTCTGAGGGAATAGAAAACAACCATCGGAAAAACATGCACCATCTCCCTTAATATTGTTATAGAACTTCCAAATCCTTGACATCTCAGCACATAGGGTTTCTATTTGTTTTGCAAAGGCTCAATACTCTCGTCACACCTGGCAGTTGGATTGGAGTGTGAGTTGTTGTCGAGCACTGCCATAGGCGTTAATTCTCCTCCCCTTCATGAATACGAGACAACTCCTTCTTGGTTTCAATTTCAATGGGTTTATCCTTTATAACAAGAATATCATGGTTTGTGTCAGAACCTGTAAGAATAGCAATACGCTGGAGAAGAGTTTCTCTTTTTTTTCCCAAAGCTCGATGCCTTGACAGCTGTAAAATTGATTATTCCATTCAATTTATTTGCAATAATTTGATTGAAGAGGATTAAGCCGAATTTAAATATGAAGGAACGGAATTAGAAGAGATCTCTCCCTTGGATTTGGCGCTTGGTCTTTGTGGTTTAACTCGGTAGTTGGTGCTCAATCCTTGGTGTAGCTCTTGGGTTCTTTGATGATGACATATCGAATAAATTGGAGATTAGCCCAAAGGAGCCAATATTTTTTTGGCAAAAAATTTAAAAAATATATCCCAAATGATTTAATAGAAAGCATATAATACTTGAAAATAACAAGCTTTCACCCAAATTCTTTCATTTGGAATCTTGAGCATCTATTGCAATTTTTTTTTCTTTTTTTGAAGGTGCTATTGGAAGTTCCGGTAGAGAAAATTTGTCTTTGAAATTGCTCAATACGGAAAGAGAGATAAGATATGGAACATGCATCCACTGATCATATCATGGACACACAGGTCAAGGGCACTCACCAATAGAGGATCCAGCTTTATCGGGTTGTCAAAGAAGGGAAGCTCTTGCACTAAGGCAAGTGGCTCACCCGGGGCCAAATTCAAAAGAAATTTCCTCATCTGATGGGGAAAATCAGCGCAATGGAGACCATTGCTTCCTAAGGGGGGAGGATTTGATCCCAGAGGATCTCATTGACCACCCACCTTGTCCAACTGAATTAGAACATTTTTTGGCAACTTACTATTTTTAGTACTTTTTCAGTTCATGAACTTCCGGGGCAATTTTGAGGGCCCAAACGACGCTTTTTTCGCGATCGGAAACCTCAGAAATAACTAAAGGCTTTGATTGAGCCCACTAAATGAATATCCTCATCAATACATTTCCAATGAGCTATTTGTTCGTCACCATCAAATTTTTATTGTGTGAAATCAAGATTTCAAAATCTAGCGGAATGCTAAATCGGTTTGGAAGCCTGATAAACTAGGAAAGGGGCTAAATACAGTGGGAAAGGGATAAACATGGCAGGAGCGTTAAGCTAATCGGGTCCAAAATGTTGTGGATCATGAGCTCTCAATATCAATGGTCGAGAACGATTTCGGGAGGCGAAGTTGCGCGGGGGTTAACTTTGGAGAGCGGTCCCGAAATTTAAACCGTGGTTTTCTCTCGGGGGTACATGGCATCGCCAGGGGCATTTCAGGATGAAAAGAGGGTTTCCTCAAACCACTTTCTCGCTCCTCCTAAAAATGGAAAACTCAACAATACACTAACTTGGCTCATCAGTTCCTCTTGTTTCCAGGCATAGAATTATATCTGAGACAAAGGATTTCCTGACTTGAAATGGAAGGAGATAGTCCGATTGGGTAAGACAAAATGTGGTTTTCCAGGGCCTGGTAAATGATGTCCAGATGTCAATGAAAGAAAGTAAATCACATGAAGGGTCAAGATAGATTTAGAGGGCAAAGAGAGGGACTGAAATGCCATATAAGCCATAATCCAGATCAAGAAACGTTTCTTGCTGATCATTGTAATCGGTTACAGAACCGAAACGTTTCATTTTAATCTTTGTAATCGGTTTCAAAACCGAAACGTTTCTTTGTAATCACTGTAATTGGTTTCAAACCGAAGGAAACTCATCTCGTAAAAATATTAGGACTTCCAAATGTATTAAGGGTTTGCAGAAGTGCAAGGGCACGATTTTAGCTATCTGGAACTTGAATGTAGTTTTTGGTAGCAGAATAAAATGCACATACAGGTGTCTTGAAATCTCCATGAAAAGATTCTAATGGTGGCGGTCTGAGTTTTGTCTTCTTTCTTTGTATTGATTTCATGTGATCTTGATTTCATTTTCACTGTCTTCTGTTTAAATTGGATAGTTAAAGGCCCTGAATTCATCTTGTGATGCTCTCGGTTGAAGCAATTTAAACTATGTTGAGTTCTTCCTAACTAAGTCAGAATTCATTTTATTTAATGCTCTGATGCAGTTATGTGTTTTTCCTTTCTTCTTACACTCTGAAAATTATAATATATAACTTAGATTCATTACCTCGTTTAGCCTTCATCCTATGGAGATTTCAACCGACCAATCATTGCTTCCATTCATTTTCAGAAATTTTGATTCCATAGCCCTAGATGTCCCTCCCCTTCCTTGCCAGAAAAATTATAAAAAAACCTTCAAAACAACAAAACCTAGCCATTGATTTGTTAAAGAAAACTCATCTGTTAAATACCAAGTGACAGGAGAGAGCCCTCTCTAAGATGATCAATCTAGTACCTATCTCTAAAGTGGTTTGTAGGTTACCTCTGTCATTTTTTTTATCAGCCGAACAAATTTACAGAGTGCTAATATTTTTTCTTCGTTGTTGGGGACGAAAGTTTCATTTTCCCTGGGAGAAACGAGAAGGTTTAGACTTGATTTATGATGGTGGACAGAGGTCAGACACAAGAAGGTTGTAAATTTCCACTTGTCGACTCCAATCAAGATTCAAATGCGATTCAGAGACTCCACTAGAGGACGAGATCCATTGACAAAGGTATGAAAGGACATCATAGAAGAAAACAAGTACCTAAAGTTGAGTTTTTTCCAAGACATAATATTTTTTGTTACTAATTACCTTTTGTCCTTTCATGAACATGCTAAACAAATTCTTGTTTACTTGTTGCATTTGAATGATAATCATGAGAATCTTTCAATTGTATATCCTCCTCTTAAAATTTCACATATATCTCCTCATTGTATCACTGATTTTGATCAAAATCTTTCATCTGAGCCATGTGATTACCATAGCCAAGTTGATGAGCCTCATGAAATCAAGGATGATGTCTCACTTCCTATACTTGATCCAACACCCTCCAAGATTCAGCATAGATATAGACCTTTAAAATTACCTCACATCCTTCATAATTTTCCTCCAAAGCACTATAAGTACCTACCTGTGTTTGATGGAGAACCTAATGCCATCACAGCTGAAAAACACATACAAGATTTTAAATATTTTATAAATTTGTTTGAGATTGATCATGACGATGTTTGTATGAGGGCCTTATCTCAATCCTTCAAAGGGGATACCAAATACTGGTTTAAAAACTTGCAACCAGAGACAATTAGCTCATGGGAGGAATTGAATATTTTTTTTTTGAAATTTTGGGGCAAGAGAAAATATTTGGATCTACATCTTACAGAGTTCTATGCCTTGAAAAGGCAAAGAAATGAAACTATTTCTACATTCAGTAGAAGTGTAACACCCTGTTTCCCCCAGTCTATAAAAATAACTATGTTGGCCAAGAACTATGGCAAACTCAAAGATGTGAATGTTTGATTTGACGGACCTTTGCATAAAAGGTCTATGAATGTAAATTATATAATAAATATATGTTGCATGACTGTTGAGAGGGGGATGTGCTAAAAGAGACCACGATGGCTAATGAGAGGTGGTGGAAGGGACCTGGAATGGTTGCGTTAACTTCCACCGAGCCAGTACCGTACTGGTTTATACTTTCTCACAAACCAAAGTAGCTCTCTGATCCTGGAATGGATTTCTCGTCAGATTGGTAAGTGGGGAGGCTCCTCAAGAGTTAATGAGGGGATGGGGGTGAACCGCCCATCCGTAACATCCCTCAGACCTGACCACGGACGACGGAATTCGCACCACACACAACCTTGCAGATAGAAATTGGCAAGAGAGGAAACATGGTAGGAGAAGAGCAGTGCATGCGACGGGGATCGCGAAAGAGATTGGAGAAACCCTGGAAATGCAGGGAGTTCTGAATACCAGGAGAAGGAGAGTAACCTTCATCCTGGATTATTTTCCTACATCGGGAGAAGGAGAGTAACTTTCGTCCTTGATTTCTGTTGAGCTGGAAGTAGGAGACTGAGTCTCAAAGCATTGTGGTCTAGCTCGGGGGTGGCTAGTGGTAAATCCGTTTGGAGTCACTAAGCCTACAGTTGGGTGGAAACAAGCACCCCTCTCAGCAGTTGCATCACGCTTGGTAGATCTGATAAGTGTTTTATACCTTGTATTTCGAACTGAATATCATGAATACATGCTTATGCTTATATGCCCATAATAATTTATGTGTAGAATGATTGCCTAGTGTGTTAGACTGGAAATAATGGATGCCTGTGTATACTTACATGCCATAGTCAGTTTCTGTACAAATGATTAAGGTTGGGGCATGAGTTCACCCCACTGAGAATCGTCTTGTTTTCTTAACTCTCGTAATGTTCTGGGAAGGCTCCTCAAGAGTACTCTTCCCCGGGGATTACCCCATAAACCTTGGAACCGTGCCGAACCTTTACCCAAAGACTTGACTAAGATTTGGGACGATTTCCCAAGAACCGTCTGAAGGTTCATACGATCTGGGTCTGAAAACCTTATGCAAGGAAGGATAGCTCTCTAAGGTCTCAGAGTCGTGGGAGTTTGACGCCCCGAGAAGTTGAATTTCATGATTCACGCTCAGAAGGGATAGCGAGCCCAATTATAGAAAGAGAGAATACCCTATCATTTGGTAGACGAACGGTCGAAATCCTTTCGAGAATACCCCAGATCTATTGAGACGGATGGATCTTGAGAAGGAACACAGATGTTAACACCTCGACCCTTTTAGCCTTCACATGTAACGATGGGATCCCTAATCCGGATTTTATGAGAAAAATGAAATGACTACAGATTATTACCAGATGCTTAACACAGAATAACAGAGATACAATAAAACTGATTTTCTATTCAATAAGGAAATAAGATGAAACTGTAAAATGCAACGGAAAACAAGCTTGCTAGAATGGTGGCGGATTATCTCTTAGAAGCAATGTGACGGCTACTCTCATTCATAAGAAGATGATTACAATGAAGCTCTCAAGGCCTTTTTACAATAAACAGGAGTTTCAAAAACCCTAAACATCCAAAAACCTAACCCTAGAAGATGAAGCGCCAAAAGTCATGTGGGCCCCGTTTGGGTAAGTCAGTACATCAACATCCCGGGGTCGTAACTTTTGCATACGATCTTCGTTTTAGGCGTATGATAGCCCATTGGAAAGATCTATCCGAGCAATACAACATTTGCACAAAATTTCATCCATGATGAAAGTTTTTGACTGCAACATACCCCAAAAAACGTCATTTAGGGCCTTAAAACGGCTCCAGAAGTTTAGGACCCGAAAAACTGCTAAAAATAGTAAATTATCAAAATTGCTAGAAAGTTGTTTTGAGCCAGATGGAAAAGGTGGGTGGCCACCGATATCCACTTGGATCAATCCTCCATCCTTAGGAAGCAATGGTTTCCAATTGCGTTGAGTTCCCCCATCAGATGAGGAAATTTCTGTTGAATTTGGCCCCGAGTGAGCCACTTGCCTTGGTGTAGGAGCTGCCATGCTTTGATGACTCGATAAAGCTGGATCCTTTGTTGTTGAGTGTCGTTGATCTATGTGTCCACAATCTGATCACTGGATTCCTATTGTATGCAGTCGGGGTTGAGCTCTGTTGGTGTCAGTTGTTCTGCTATGTCTGAGGTGTCCAATAATGGTGGGAAATAACGCCGAAGGAGGTCCACGTTGAACACTGGGTGCAGGCCAAGGAAATGAGGAATGTTGAGTGAAAAAGAATTATCCCCCAAAACCTTGGTGATGGTGTACGACCCATATCGGAGTGGGTGAAGCTTATGATGGGGTCCTGTAAGGCATTCTTTCTGCAAGTGCAACCAAACTTTGTCGCCCACCTGAAACTTATGTGGAACCCGATGTTGATCATGGCGTTTCTTGTACTTGTCATTAGACTTCTGTAGGATATCTTGAACCTATTGGCAGATGTGTTGGATCCTCTCAATGAATTGGGTGGCTTTGTCAGCCTCAGTTGGAGCAGGAGAGGAGTCGGTCGAGGTGACCGCAAGGGGAAGTGCAACATCTATGGGACCCAATGGTTGGAATCCCAACCCCACCTGAAAGGGGCTGTGACCGGTTGAGATATGCAGGGCTCGGTTGTAGCTATGCTGGACATAGGGAAGACTCTCATACCATGTGTGAGGGTTCTTGGAATTATACATGCGCAGGATATGTATGATCATTCGATTTACGACCTCGGTTTGGACATTTTTCTAGGGGTGGAAGGCCGTGGATTTGGTGAGCTTGATGTCCATCAGTGACCAGAGGCTCGACCAGAATGTGCTAATAAATCGACTATCCTGATCTGAGACAATGGTTTTTGGGATTCCAAAATGTACCTAGACTCGTTCAAAGAAGAGCTTGGCAGTGGCTTCTGTTGTGATGCTCTTCTTGCAAGCAACCAGAATCACCATCTTAAAAAAGCGATCGACAACCACAAAAACACAGTCATTTCCCCGCTTGGTGGACAGGAGGCCCGACATGTAGTCCATTGAGATGGATTCCCATGGTCTGTCAGTAGTAGGAAGAGGGGTGTACATGCCTTGTTTCTTAGTGGTTGGTTTGGCAATAGCGCAAGCAGTGCAAGACCTGATATACTTGTTGACCTGTTGTCGAAGTTTCGGTCAGTAGAAATGTTCTTGTAGCATCGCCACTATCTTTTCGACGCCGAAGTGTCCTGCCACCCGACTATAGTGGGATTCCCAGATCATCTTCGCTCGCTCACTTGAGGGAACACATATATGGCCGAGACGACACAACAAACCATCCCAAAGATGGAAATTATCGACAACTGTCTTTGCACCCAACATTTGGTAGGTGGTGGCGAAGTCTGAGTCAGTCTCATAGAATTGGAGTCATCCAGAGGTGTCATGGTCGTAGGATTCTAGCACTGTGGTGAGTGTCGCGACTGGTGGTTTGCTGAGGCAATCAACGACATGGTTGGTGCTTCTTGTTTTATACTTGATGTTGAGGTGGAATTGTTGCAAGTATGTGGACCACTTTTGATGGCGGTCATTCTGCAATTTTCCTTTTGTCTGCATGAACTGTAGTGGCTTATGATCAGTGTGGATGACTGTCTCCCTCCCAAGAATGTAATGTCTCCACTGGCAGTAGGCTTGCACAATGGAGTACATTTCTTTGTCGTAAGTAGGGTACTTACGGACAACATCTGATAGTGTCGCACTATGATAGGCCACGGGGTGGTCGTGTTGCATGAGAATGACACCCACAACATAGTCTGAAGCATCAGTCTCAATCTCAAAGGGCTGCAGCAGGTCTTGTAGTGAAAGTACAGGGGTTGAGCACAAGCGCTACTTCAAATCATCGAACGCTTGTTTTTGGGGCTGGCCCCATGAAAATTTTGCCTTACCGCCACCCCTGGTTATTTGGCTGAGGGCCCATGCAATATCGGAGAATCCCAACACAAACCTGTGGTAGAAATTGGCAAGGACCAAGAAGCTCCGAAGCTCAGTGAGTGTGGTTGGGGTTGGCCAGTCACGGATGACTTGGATCTTGGTTGGATCCACTTGTACACCATGTTGATCAATGATGTAGCCTAGGTAATGGAACCTATCCATTCCAAAGGAGCATTTTTCCAAGTTGGCATATAGCTTGTGTAGCCGCAGGGTGTGCAAAACCTGTTGAATATACTGCAAGTGTTCAACCCAAGTCTTGTTGTAAATGAGAATGTCATCAAGATACACCACTATAAAAGTATTGGTGAATGGTCACAGGATATCTTCCATCATCCTCATGAAAGTGGTTGGAGCTTTTGTCAAACCAAAGGGCATGACCAACCATTGAAAAAGGCCTTCCTTTGACTTGAAGGCGGTCTTCCATACATCTGTTTGTTCTATCGGGACCTGGTGGTAGCCAGACTTTAGATCAATCTTACTGAAGTATTTGGCCCCCATGAGTTGATCAAGGACGTCGTCGATTCAGGGAATCAGGTACCGGTTTCTAAATATGATTTTATTCAAAGCTCGATAATCAATGAAAAGTCGCCAGGTTCCATCTTTCTTCTGTACCAGCACGATTGGGCTCCCGCAAGATGATGAGCTAGGACAGATATGCCCCTTGTGGAGCAATTCTTCGATATGTCGCTTGATCTCCTCATTCTCTAACAAAGAGCGACGATGGACTGGCCCATTGGGCAGTGGTGCGCCGAGGGTCAGATTGATGGGGTGCTTGACCGGGCAGTGCAGAGGTACCCCGGTAGGCGAGGAGAAGATATCCAAGTATTCTTCCACGACCTTATCTACTTTCTTTTGCTATGTGGAGAGGTCAGTCATAGAGACCCTGGATATGACTGTGATTTTTCTCTCATTATGAGAGCGAATCACGAAGAAGACAAACTTCCCCGTCTGAGAGATGACCTTCCTGTATTGCTTAGCAAAGATCAAGGAAATAGCATTAGGTGGGACAGCCTCGGCTATCCTGTACAATTTCTTGTTCAAAGTAATAATAACACTACGAGGCCTAGACTCATATACAGCATGACGTTTCCATAAATAAGGTTGGCCCAAACGAACATCACAAACTTCGAGAGGAGCAACATCACACAATACCTCATCTTTTAAGGGCTTGATGTCATACGACAGTCGACATTGTTGGCTGACGCGGAGATTGCTTCCTTCGCAGAGCCATCCAATGGTGTAGGGTTGTGGGTGCGGCGTTTTTAGCAGGGCTAGCCGCTTGACGACCTCTGCTGAGATGAGGTTCTTCTGGCTACCACAATAACCAATGAAGTGCAGTGGGGTGCCTTTTACCCACATCAGGGAATGGAAGAGGCGCTCTCCTTCTTGTGGCTCGTCTAGTTCACCATGCTGGAGCTTGGTGGTAGAAACGGTGGTGTTGGGTTCCATGTCATTTGTAGTGTACCCTTCACTACCCAGGTTTCCCAACCTCTCAGTTTACCATTCCTTACATGGAATTATAAGCAAAAGCATTTAATACAATTAACTACGTTTAAAACTCAGAGTAAAATATATGGGTACTGCTATATTAAATGTTCCATAGCATTTATGTTTAATTCATTTACACAGCGGAATACATGATACATGAACAACACAGTCATGCCAAAAGTGTTA
>SNQJ01S0018936.1:68246-82203 GCA_010110895.2 Picea sitchensis
TGGAGCCGGTTGTCTTTTGTTTCTTATCCACAGCTTGGAGCTTGGCCTTTTGACTGGTTAACAGTGCAATCTGGTCTTCCAATGATTGAATCCTTGACTGAAGTATAGGAACATCAATAAAATATCGCTCTAACCATGAATTGGATTGGTCACAGGGTGACTGTGTAGGTTTAGACAAAGCATGTGAGGTTTTGGGCAAATGATCGAGGGTTTCACAAGGCAACTTAATGCCTGGGTAGTTAGGGTCGTCCTTTAGGTAGGGGGGTAGTTTTGATACAAAATCATAAGAGGGCTCGACACACAAACCTTGCGAGTAGGGGTATTCGCTGGCCAAGAAACTCTCAACTTCCGAATCAGAGTCCTCACTCAAAACGATAGGGTTTGTCTCAACAGGGGGTTTTGGCTTGTTCCTTGCCATCCGTGAAATCAAACGTGCATTCCTTTTCCCTTTGGCGTTTGCAGCAAGGTTCGCCTTGAGATTTTTTCTCATAGGCTTTTTAGTGTCTTCTGCACTCTTAGCTACAGTATCGGGTAAGTCGATAGGAGGGTCAGCCGAGGTTTTAGGTAGTAGGAGGTGAAAGGGTAGAGGCGGTTCAACCTTAGTATCAACTACCACAGGTTTATCAACCTGTATAGGGTCGATGTCCTCAAAGCCATTACGTGCAATGAAATCCTTCCAAGTATCACCAAGCAAATTCAAATGATAAACAACGATGAGCTTAATAAGCCCATGATGAAACAGGCTGTTGTCAGCCCTGTGCCTTTTATACTTTTTGGACATTTTATACAGGCTCCGATGAAAATAGAACGACATGTTTAGAGGATACCCTATAAAAACCATCAATAGACGCAGGTGGTAGAGGAACACAAACCCGTATCGACCTTCACAGGTCACAAACTGCTTGATTATCATTAATAAAGCGTGCCATCATTGTTTAAGCATAGTTACGGGCATACCTCTATCACAGGAGGTGATTTTGCGCGATTGAAACAACAATGTCCATGACACTTACTCGATCCTACAATTCTTAAACCAACGCTGTCCAGAGGTAGGTAACCCCATGGTTGAGTTGATAAACTGTTCATCAATTTCTAACTGTATATCGTCGACCTTGGCTCGACAACCATCGAAGGTCATGGCAAACTGTTGAGCTACGCAAAGGTTAAAACCCTCAAAACGTTTCACGAAGGTAAGCCATCCACTGTCTGCCAAATCTTGGCGGGCATTGTCAAACATCAACAGGGCTTGACTTCCATTGGGTTCAACTCGCACGACTAGTGCCATGGAGCATAAAACATGGTAAGGGAAGGGTTTGAATTTACCAACGCATACAGGAGAAGAACTACCTTTACTAACAGCAATGAACGAGCAAAAGGGGTAAGCATTAATGCGAGCATGCGAAGGTGGTGGAGTATTCCATGCAAAATATTGATTATCCAAGTATGACCGCCAAATTTCATAGTTGTTCACTCCATAATAATAGTTCAACCATTAAAGTCATGTGTACAACCAATGAAATCCAATGGTGTATACCAATGCGCACACGTTATACTATAATGTTAAACAATCGGACATATAAATTGACTATGCGCCAATGTATCGATTCATATAATCAAAAGTTTAACCAAGGTGCCAAACGATATTCTTATAGTTGACAAGCCAAAAGTTATGAAAACATTAACATAAGGATTATATCATATATATAAACAAAATTAATCATAACCCCTACGCAGAATCAAAGATCAGGCAAGTCATAAAAAGTGTAAATCCAAATGCTCAATGCCTTACAAACTCAATAAAACCAAGTTATACAATCAATATAAGAATGTCCAATGAGCATAGTTTGAAAGTTCTTCCAGTCACATAATGATAAACAAAAGTGCAGTAGGCATATCGATAAAAAGATCATGACAATTCAGATAGTGATCGAAATGTGACCTCGAAAGGAGACGTTTTCATGCTTATAGTCATGAAAACTTGACGAAAACAAGTATATAAATGTCGCAAGAAATGAAAATGTCGTTAATTTGGAAATTGCGACGAAAAATTGATGTTTGCAAAACATAGGTGTAGGTAGCTTATAGACGATAGGAAAAAGTGAGTTGGCTGCCAACATCGTCATAACTTCTGACAGGGTAGTATTGTTCCTTAATAGCATCCCTGAAGGATTCCCAGGTGGCTGTGACTATAAATAATGAAGGTTCCTCTATTTCCTTTTTCTCAAAGAAAGTTTCCCACCAATCTTTGACATGGGGAATGGATTTGAGGAGCGCAAAAGTAATCTTTTCTCTATTCGAAACGTTATGGAAAGAGAAATACCCTTCTAGTAGATTCAACCACTTGTCTACAACATTTGCGTCTATCTGACTTTCAAATATAGGAATATCAAAGTTTATTTGTACCTTGAAGGGGGCGGTGCCTCCGCTCGAAGAAGATGTGTCACCTGTTGGTAGTCGCCGAAAGATTTGCGTAAAATTATCCATCATCTCGTTCCTCGGTTGCGTGAGAGATTCCTCAATCAACAATTTGAAAGGATCTCCTGTCCTTTCATCTTTCTTTTCTCCTCCCATGAGAGGTCGCTTGGGTGTGTGATATATTTTGTCCTCAAGAGAAACAAGCTCGAGACCCAAATCTTTGTACTCCAACCTCGTTGGGGACATGCATTAAAACGACAAGGAGCAGACCACTCTAATACCATTGATACAAATTTTATGAGCAGAACGAAATGACTACAGATTATTACTAGATGCTTAACACGGAATAACAGAGATACAGTAAAATTGGTTTTCTATGCAATAAGGAAGTAAGATGAAACTGTAAAATGCAGCGGAAAACAAGCTTGCTGGAATGGTGGCGGCTTATCTCTCAGAAGAGATGTGACAGCTCTGCTCATTCACAAGAAGACGATTACAATGAATCTCCCAAGGCCTTTTTACAATAAGCAAGAGTTTCAAAAACCCTAAACATCAAAAAACCTAACTCTAGAAGATGAAGCGCCAAAAGTCATGTGGTACCTATTTGGGTAAGTAAGTACATCAACTTCCCAGGGTCGTAACTTTTGCATACGATCTCCGGTTTAGGCGTATGATAGCCATTGGAAAGACCTATCCAAGGAATACAACATTTGCACAAAATTTCATTCATGATGAAACTCTACGACTGCAACATACCCCAAAAAACGTTGTTTAGGGCCTCAAAACAGCTCCAGAAGTTTAGGACCCGAAAAACTGCTAAAAATAGTAAATTATCAAAATTGCTAGAAATTTGTTTAGAGCCAACTGGAAAAGGTGGGTGGCCACAGATATCCACCTGCATCAATTCTCAAGCCTTAGGAAGCAATGGTCTCCATTGCGTTGAGTTCCCCCATTAGATGAGGAAATTTCTGCTGAATTTGGCCCCAAGTGAGCCACTTGCCTTGGTGCAGGAGCTGCCCTACTTTGACGACTCGATAAAGATGGATCCTTTGTTGTCGAGTGCCCTTGATCTGTGTGTCCACAATATGATCACTGGATGCCTGTTGTATGCATTTGGGATTGAGCTATGTTGGTGTTAGTTGTTCTGCTACGCCTGAGGTGTCCAATAATGGTTGGAAATAAGGCCGAAGGAGGTCCACATTGAGCACTAGGTGCAGGCCAAGGAAACGAGGAATGTTGAGCGCAAAAGCATTATCCCCCATAGCCTTGGTGATGGTGTACGACCCATATCAGAGTGGGTGAGGCTTCTGATGGGGTCCTGTAAGGCATTCTTTCTGCAAGTGCAACCAAACTTTGTCGCCCACCTGAAACTTATGTGGAACCCGATGTTGATCATGGCGCTGCTTGTACTTGTCATTAGACTTCTATAGGATATCCTGAACCTGTTGGCGGATGTGTTGGATCTCTCAATGAATCGGGTGGCTTTGTCAGCCTCAGTTGGAGTAGGAGAGGATTCGATCGAGGTGACTGCAAGGGGAAGTGCAACATCTATGGGACCCAATGGTTGGAATCCCAGCCCCACCTGAAAGGGGTTGTGGTCGGTTGAGATATGCATGGCTCGGTTGTAGCTATGATGAACATAGGGAAGACTCTCATCCCATGTGTGAGGGTTCTTGGAATTATACATGCACAGGATATGCACGATCATTTGATTTACGACCTCGGTTTGGCCATCTGTCTAGGGGTGGAAGGTCGTGGATTTGGTGAGCTTGGTGTCGAGTAGTGATCAGAGGCTCAACCAGAATGTGCTAAGAAATTGACTGTCCCAATCTGAGACAATGCTTTGTGGGATTCCAAAATATACCCAGACTCGTTCAAAGAAGAGCTTGGCAGTGGCTTCTATTGTAATGCTCTTCTTGCAAGCAACCAGAATCACCATCTTAGAAAAGTGATCGAAAACCACAAAAACACAGTCATTTCCTCGCTTGGTGGACGGGAGGCATGACATGTAGTCCATTGAGATGGATTCCCATGGTATGTTAGGAGTAGGAAGAGGGGTGTACAAGCCCTATTTCTTAGTGGTTGGTTTGGTAATAGTGCAAGCAGTGCAAGACCTGATATACTTGTTGACCTCCTGTCGAATTTTTGGCCAGTAGAAATGTTTTTGTAGCATCACCACTATCTTCTCAACGCCAAAGTGTCCTACCACCCGACTGTAGTGGGATTCCCAGATAAGCTTCGATCGCTCACTTGAGGGAACACATATATGGCCTAGACGACACAACAAGCCATCCTGAAGATGGAAATTATCGACAACTGCCTTTGCACCCAACATTTGGTAGGTGGTGGCAAAGTCCGGGTCTATCTCATAGAATTGGGGCCATCCAAACGTATCATGGCTGTAGGAGTCTAGCACTGTGGTGAGTGTCGCGACTGGTGGTCTGCTGAGGCAATCAATGACACAGTTGGTGCTTCCTGTTTTATACTTGATGTTGAGTTGGAATTGCTGCAAGTATGTGGACCACTTTTGATGGTGGCCATTCTGCAATTTTCCTTGTGTCTGCATGAACTGTAGTGGCTTATGATCGGTGTGGATGACTGTCTCCCTCCCAAGAATGTAATGTCTCCACTGGAGGCAGGCTTGCACAATGGAGTACATTTCTTTGTCATAAGTAGGGTACTTACAGACAACATCTGATAGTGTCGCACTATGATAGGCCACAGGGTGGCCGTGCTGTATGAGAGTGGCACCCACAATATAGTCTGAAGCATCAGTCTCAATCTCAAAGGGTTGTTGCAGGTATGGTAGTGAAAGTACGGGGGCTGAGCACAAGCGCTGCTTCAAATCATCAAATGCTTGTTATTGGGGCTGGCCCCATGCATAGTTTTCCTTACCACCATGCCTGGTTATTTGGTTGAGGGCCCATGCAATATGGGAGAATCCCAACAAAAACCTGTGGTAGAAATTGGCAAGGCCCAAGAAGCTCCGAAGCTCAGTGAGTGTGGTTGGGGCCGGCTAGTCATAGATGACTTGGATCTTGGCTGGATCCACTTGTACACCATGTTGATCAATGACGTAGCCTAGGTAATGGACCCTGTCCATGCCGAAGGAGCATTTTTCCAAGTTGGCATATAGCTTGTGCTACTGCAGGTGTGCAAAACCCATGGAATATGCTGCAAGTGTTCAACCCAAGTCTTGTTGTAAATGAGAATGTCATCAAGATACACCACTATAAAAGTATTGGTGAATGGTCCCAGGATATCCTCCATCATCCTCATGAAAGTTGCTGGAGCGTTTGTCAGACCAAAGGGCATGACCAACCTTTCGAAAAGGCCTTCCTTTGGCTTGAAGGCGGTCTTCCATACATCTGTCTGTTCTATCGGGACCTGATGGTAGCCAGACTTCAGATCAATCTTACTAAAGTATTTGACCCCCATGAGTTGATCAAGGAGGTCATCGATTCGTGGAATTGGATACAGTTTCTGACTATGATTTTATTCAGAGCCCGATAATCAATGCAAAGTCGCCAGGTTCCATCTTTCTTCTGTACCAGCACGATTGGGCTCCCACAAGGTGATGAGCTAGGATGGATGTGCCCCTTGTGGAGCAATTCTTCGATCTGTCGCTTGATCTCCTCATTCTCTAATAGAGAGTGATGATAGACTGGCCCATTGGGCAACGGTGCGGCGGGGGTAAGATCGATGGGGTGCTTGACCTAGAAGTGCAAAGGTACACCAGTAGGCGAGGATAAGATATCTGAGTATTCTTCCACGACCTTATCTACTTGCTTCTGCTATGTGGAGAGGTCGGTCGTCGAGACCCTGGATGTGGCTTTGATTTTTATCTCATTATGAGAGCGAATCACGAAGAAGACAAACTTCCCCATCTGAGAGATGACCTTCCTGCATTACTTAATAGAGATCAAGGAAATAGCACTAGGTGGGACAGCCTTGGGTATCCTGTACAATTTCCTGTTCAAAGTAATAATAACACTACGAGGCCTAGACTCATATACAACATGATGTTTCCATAAATAAGGTTGGCCCAAAAGAAAATCACAAACTTCGAGACGAGAAACTTCACACAATACCTCATATTTGAAGGGCTTGATGCCATATGACAATCAACATTGTTGGCTGACGTGAAGATTTCTTCCTTGGCGGAGCCATCCAATGGTGTAGGGTTGTGGGTGCGGTGTTGTCGGCAGGGCTAGCTACTTGACAACCTCTACTGATATGAGGTTCTTTTGGCTACCACTATCAACAATGAAGTGCAGTGGGGTGCCTTTTACCTACATCTGGGAATGGAAGAGGCGCTCTCCTTGTTCTAGCTCGTCTGGTTCACCATGCTGGAGCTTGGTGGTAGCAACGGTGGCATTGGGTTCCACGTCAATGATCCATATTCCCCTTTCTGGTTCTGACTCAAAGTCAAAACCTGCATCTGATTCAGAGGCTTTCACTTTATCCACTAGCGTCTTCTTTGAGCGATAGTCAACAATGTTATGCCGAGGGCTCTTATGGAAGTCGCACCACTTCCCGGTATCTTTCTTTGTCTTTCTGGTGTCCTTCTTTGCTTGTGGCCTGGAGTGGTTTTTCTGATACTATGCATCCTTTCTCTGTCCTTTTTTCTGTGGGTTGGGGCCACCCTTTCCTGGATTTTGTTGTGAGGGGTTCCCTGACCCAAATTGTCGTGTCTTTTGTTTGAGTTTCTGCTCAATTTTGACAGCATATGGGTAGGCCGCGCCCAAGGATGAGATGTCCGAAAATTCCATTTCGGTCTGGATGTATCTATGAAGAGCACTGCGATACTTGAGAACCATATGTCTCTCTGAATCTTTGATACCCAACTTGGTGCGCAAGGTATGGAATATATTTGTGAAATCTGGCACTGCTTGGTCTCTTTCTTGCCGCAGCATGGTCCATTTGGTATACAAGTCGTCATAACTTCCGACAGGGTAGTATTGTTCCTTAATATCATCCCTGAAGGATTCCTAGGTGGCTATGACTGTAAATAATGAAGGTTCCTCTGTTTCCTTTTGCTCACAAAAAGTTTCCCACCAGTATTTGACATGGGGAATGGATTTGAGGAGCGCCAAAGTAATCTTTTCTTTATTCGAAAAGTTATGGATAGATAAATAACCTTCTAGTAGATTCAACCACTTGTCTACAGAATCTGTGTCTATCTTACCTTCAAATATAGGAATATCAAAGTTTATTTGTACCTTGAAGGGGGCGGTGCCTCCGATCGAAGAAGATGTGTCGCCTGTTGGTAGTCGCCGAAGGATTTACGCAAAATTATCCATCATCTCGTTCCTCTGTTGTGTGAGTGATTCCTCAATCAATAGTTTGAAAGGATCTCCTGTGCCGTCATATTTCTTTTCTCATTCCATGAGAGGTCGCTTGGGTGTGCGAGAGCTTTTGTCCTCAAGAGAAACAAGCTCGAGACCCAAATCTTTGTACTCCGACCTCATTGGGGACATGCATTAAGACGATAAGGAGAAGACCGCTCTGATACCACTGATTCGGATTTTATGAGAAAAACGAAATGACTACAGATTATTACCATATTTTTAAAATAAAATAATAGAGATACAGTAAAATTGGCTTTCTATTCAATAAGGAAATAAGATGAAACTTTAAAATGCAACGGAAAACAAGCTTGTTGGAATGGTGGTGGCTTATCTCTGAGAAGATATGTGACGACTGTGCTCATTCAAAATAAGATGATTACAATGAGGCTCTCAAGTCCTTTTTACAATAAACAGAAGTTTTAAAAACCCTAAACATCCAAAAATCTAACCCTAGGAGATGAAGCGCCAAAAGTCATGTGGGCCACGTTTGGGTAAGTCAGTACATCAACTTCCTGGGGTTGTAACTTTTGCATATGATCTCCGTTTTAGGCGTATGATAGCCCATTGGAAAGACCTATCCGAGGAATACAACATTTGCACAAAATTTCATTCATAATGAAGATTTGCGACCGCAAAATACCCCAAAAAATGTCGTTTAGGGCCTCAAAACGGCTCCAGAAGTTCAGGACCCAAAAAATTGCTAAAAATAGTAAATTATAAAAATTGCTAGAAAGTTGTTTTGAGCTAGCTAGAAAAGGTGGGTGGCCACCAATATCCACCTGGATCAATCCTCCATCCTTATTGTATGCAGTTGGGGTTGAGTTCTGTTGGTGTCAGTTGTTCTGCTACGTCTGAGGTGTCCAATAATGGTGGGAAATAAGGCTGAAGGAGGTCCACGTTGAACATTGGGTGCAGGCCAAGGAAATGAGGAATGTTGAGCGCAAAATAATTATCCCCCACAGCCTTGGTGATGGTGTACGACCCATATCGGAGTGGGCGAAGCTTCTGATGGGGTCCTGTAAGGCATTCTTTCTGCAAGTGCAACCAAACTTTGTCGCCCACCTGAAACTTATGTGGAACCCGATGTTGATCATGGAGTTGCTTGTACTTGTCATTAGAATTATGTAGGATATCCTAAACCTGTTGGTGGATGTGCTAGATCCTCTCAATTAATCGGGTGGCTTTGTCAGCCTCAGTTGGAGCAGGAGAGGAGTCGGTCGAGGTGACCGCAAGGGGAAGTGAAACATCTATGGGACCCAATGGTTGGAATCCCAACCCCACCTGAAAGGGGATGTGGCCGGTTGAGCTAAGCAGGGCTTGGTTGTAGCTATGCTGGACATAGGGAAGACTCTCATCCCACGTGTGAGGGTTCTTGGAATTATACATGCGCAAGATATGCACAATCATTTGATTTACGACACAACAACCCATCTTGAAGATGGAAATTATCGACAGCTACCTTTGCACCCAACATTTGGTTGGTGGTGGCGAAGTCGAGGTCTGTGTCATACAATTGGGGCCATCCAGAGGTCTCATGGTCGCAGGATTCTAGCACTGTGGTGAGTGCCACGACTGGTGGTCTGCTGAGGCAATCAGTGACACGGTTGGTGCTTCCTATTTTATACTTGATGTTGAGGTGGAATTGTTGCAAGTATGTGGACCACTTTTGATTGCGGTCATTCTGCAATGTTCCTTGTGTCTTCATGAACTGCAGTGTCTTATGATTAGTGTGGATGACTGTCTCCCTCCCAAGAATGTAATGTCTCCACTGGCGATAGGCTTGCACACTGGGGTACATTTCTCTGTTGTAAGTAGGGTACTTACGGACAACATCTGACAGTGTCGCACTATGATAGGCCATGGGGTGTCCATGCTACATGAGAATGGAAACCACAACATAGTCTGAAGCATCAGTCGTAATCTCAAAGGGTTGTTGTAGGTCTGGTAGTGAAAGTACGGGGGCTGAGCCCAAGTGCTGCTTCAAATCATCGAACACTTGTTGTTGGGGCTGGCCCCATGAAATTTTTTCCTTACCACCACCCCTGGTTATTTGGCTGAGGGCCCATGCAATATGGGAGAATCCCAACACAAACCTGTGGTAGAAATTGGCAAGTCCCAAGAAGCTCCGAAGCTCAGTGAGTGTGGTTGGGGCTGGCCAGTCACGGATAACTAGGATCTTGGATGGATCCACTTGTACACCATGTTGATCAATGATGTAGCCTAGGTAATGGACCTTGTCCATGCCGAAGGAGCATTTTTCCAAGTTGGCATATAGCTTGTGCTGCCGCAGGGTGTGAAAAACCCGTTGAATATGCTGCAAGTGTTCAGCCCAAGTGTAAGCAAAATTTCTGGTAAAAGGTTTAGAATGCAAAGGAGTGGGTGAAAAACCCATTTACTATAAGTTTGAGGGTGCAAATGCGCTTGTGATTAAGCGACAAGCAAATTTGGAAAACAGAGATTCGCGCGCTTGGATCAACGACGCACATAGGATTCCGGAGCCCCCCCGCCTTTCTACCTTTAAGCGGAGGGGGGGGTCCAGAATCGGGGGCGCACCTCTTCAACGGTCATGATCGAAGCGCCCGAATCAACGACGTATAGGGTGATTCTGGATCCCCCCTCCCCTTTCTACCTTTAAACAGAGGGGAGGGTCCAGAATTGGGGACGCATCTCTCCGACGGCTACGATTTGAGCGCCCGGATCAACGGTGTACAGTCAATCCAAACACCATCTGTTTTTCTGCGTTTAAATCAATGTGGGCCCCCCTTTCTTTTCATGTCATCTTGCCATCTGTTCTCCACCTAACCGTGTGATGAGGTTCGTTCCTTTTAGCCCCTTCCTTATCTTCCGACATCTGTTCATCTCCCCTCTTCTGGTCCGTGTGGTCTCTTTCCTATTTCATCATCCACTCACCACCTACCATGTGTCATGCTCCTTTCCACATCATCCTCCCACTAAAATGTGCCCATTATATCGCATCTCCTGCCCCCCTCTTTTTATTTTGTTCTTCCATGTGTCTTCCCCTGTAACCTCTCTCACACCTCATCACTTCATGCCCCACCCTCATAGTTTTGACGTCACCACTCCCATCATGCACCCCGTTCTTCGCACTGGCCTCCATGCCTATTCATCAGGTCGTTCAGCTAATCCAGATGGCAGCGCAAAGGGTCTTCCACGTCGCAGAAGTGCCGAGTTGGTCGGGCCATCCTTAATCCCAATGAAGAAATTATTGAAGCAGTTGGTGGTTGTTAGACATCGCCTCCGCCATAATGGGAAATTCCGACGATGAATTAAAGGCACGTCGATTCACCCACGGAACTGTCAGAGGTCTGATTGCGTCTTCCATAGGTGCACGATCACCCAGAGACTGTAGGTGCAGATTGTCAGAAGCCATGTAGACGCAAAGATCTTAATGCAACGTCTCGATTTTGTTTCTGTTTTGAGTATATGTAGGCGTTTTCGCGATTTTTGTAGCTATCGATGGTAGAGCGGAGCTCCCGACTGTAATGTTTTAACAACCATTCTAGTTCCCTAGTTGTGCATCTATATCTAAGATTTCTTGTTTTATGACAAACTTTTTTCCTACTTCACCTTTGTTTTCGTCTCATGCTAGAGAGTTCATGATCGAATGATTCGCATGAATTGTTACAGTTATGTTATGATAAAGGATTTGTTATTGCATTACTGTTTTCTCTGGTCTTCTGCATTTGAATGTAAGAAGATATTGCCTTTGGAAGTTTCTTCTCACACTCTATTAGGAACCTGATGTTTATAACAGACCCCTGCACTCTTCTTATACAAGTCTCCCCCCTACTCACCCTTATTACAACTCACTGTTTGAAGTTTATCTAAGACCTCACTTGCCCGTGCATGCCTGGCCTATTTTCAGAATTGAAATGATGTTGTCCTGAGTTTGCCTCCATTTGATCATCCATTTTATAAACAAATCGTGACATTAAACTGATGGGTGTCGGGCTCTGCTCCTGCTGCAATCCAGGAGTGACTTCTGACACTAACACCAAGTCTTGTTGTAAATGAGAATCTCATCAAGATACACCACTATAAAAGTATTGGTGAATGGTCGCAGGATATCATCCATCATCCTCATGAAAGTGGCTGGAGCGTTTTTCAGACCAAAGGGCATGACCAACCATTCAAAAAGGCCTTCGTTTGACTTGAAGGCGATCTTCCATACATCTGTTTGTTCTATCGGGACCTGGTGGTAGCCAGACTTCAGATCTGTCTTACTGAAGTATTTGGGCCCCATGAGTTGATCAAGGAGGTCGTCGATTCGGGGAATTGGGTACCGGTTTCTGACTATGATTTTATTCAAAGCCCGATAATCAATGAAAAGTCGCCAGGTTCCATCTTTCTTCTGTACCAGCACGATTGGGCTCCCACAGGGTGATGAGATAGGACGGATGTACCCCTTGTGGAGAAATTCTTTGATCTATTGCTTTATCTCCTCATTCTCTAACAGAGAGCGACGATAGATTGGCCCATTGGGCACCGATGTGCTGAGGGTCAGATCGATGGGGTGCTTGACTAGGCAGTGCAGATTTACCCCGCTAGGCGAGGAGAAGATATCCGAGTATTCTTCCATGACCTTATCTACTTGCTTCTGCTCTGTGGAGAGGTCGGTCATAGAGACCCTGGATGTGGCTGTGATTTTTGTCTCATTATGAGAGTGAATCACGAAGAAGACAAACTTCCCCGTCTAAGAGATGACCTTCCTACATTGCTTAGCAGAGATCAAGGAAATAGCACTAGGTGGGACAGCCTCAGGTATCCTGTACAATTTCCTGTTCAAAGTAATAAAAACTTCGTTCTCTTATTCTTAGCTTCGTAGCCAGCCTTCTTCAGAGGTTTCCCGTTTCCTGAATTTTGGGAGTGTTCCTGCTGAGTTTTCCCCTCCTGGTCTGGGATTGGAGGTAGAAATCCTCGTCACCCCCGTCTCCTCTGAAGTTGTTCCTCGGTATAGCCCCGGGACTATAGAATATTTCTCCACTCCTACACAAAGAGAAGCACCTTCTGACTTGAGCTCGTTAGTCTTCTCCTTAAACCCTCTCTTGTTTCCCACTCCACTTTGAGACTCAATTCCCGCAACCCCTTCATGACCTCCTTCTCCTCCAAGTTCTCCTCCACCTAATATTCCTATGGCTGGTGCTAATCCCCCTATGACCAGAATGGAGGCTATTATAGCCGCTAGGTATGCTCCCCTTGTATTACCTCAACCCCTCAACGCCCTCCCGACATATGGTTACCTCAAGAAACTACCCAAGTTCACGGGTGAGAGGGACGTAACTACAGATGAACACCTAGAAGCCTTTTACAGTTTCACAGATGATAATGTCATCATGCATGCAGACATATGGATGAGGATTTTTGTCCATAGCCTCCAAGGCGAGGCTAGAAAATGGTTCAAGGCCCTGCCTCCTAGATCTATTGATGGGATAGAAGCTTTAGACAATGCCTTTTTCAACCAATGGGGAGATAAAAATGATTTCATGTATTATATGACAGACTTTGGATCTTTGAAGAGAAAGGAAGGAGAGTCTGTCTCTGACTTCTCCAAGAGATTCAATAAAATGTATAATAAAATTCCCGCTGAGATAAATCCCTCAGAAGCCTCGGCTAAGATCACTTATGCTAGCGCTTTTGATCCTGAATTTTGCCTACTGCGGAGAGAGAGAAGATCCACTACCCTGGCCCACATGCAGGATGCAGACGTGGAAGTAGAATCTAACATATTGGTTGTTGACTGACTCAGGAACGCTACTGATAGAAACATATCTAACAAAAGGCTTGAACCCTCCCCATCCAGTTCCTCTCCCATGCCCCATCAGACTGATGAGATAGCCAGAGTACTAAAATCACTTTCTGCCAGGATGGAGAGGTGGGAGTTAGAAGGGAATCCCATGTACAAACATCCCCAGAATGCTGGTAATAGAGGTTTCAGGAGACTTAATAACAATGGACCACAGGCCTTCCCAAGGGAACAAAGGGGAAAAGACAGAGAGGATCAAAGGATTCAAACACCCCTCCAAAATGACCTGGTTACTCATGAGGAAGGAGAGGAGGTAGACGAATTCGACCCCAAAATTCATTGTGTTGAGGAAGCCCCTCCTTTTCCCCATTTGACTCAGTCTGCATACGAAAAATCCCTGATGAACATTCAGATCCATGAGTTAGGA
>SNQJ01S0018936.1:86445-98427 GCA_010110895.2 Picea sitchensis
AAAGATGTTTCTTGTGAGCCGTAGTCGGCTCTTTTGTTCCTTGTAAATATTGTTTTTTTTTCCAGCTTAATAAGTGACTCCATAGCCCAACAACAAGGCACTGAATCTGCAAAAGTGTTCTTAGAGCATCACAGGGATGACTCTATCCCCCATGGAGCCTAATGTTAGCGACATTTCTGGTAAAAGGGGTTAGAACGCGAAGGAGTGGGTGAAAAACCCATTTACTATAAGTTTGGGGGCGCAAGTGCGCTTGTGATTATGCGGCAAGAAAATTTGGACGGTAGAGATTCACGTGCCTGGATCAACGGTGCACATAGGACTTCGGAGTGCCCCCGCCTTTCTACCTTTAAGCGGAGGGAGGGGGTTCCAGAATTGAGGGTGCACCTCTTCAATGGTCATAATCGGAGTGCCCGGATCAACGGCATATAGGGTGATTACGGACCCCCCCCCTCCTTTCTACCTTTAAGCGGAGGGGGGGGTCTGGAATCGGGGACGCATCTCTCCGACGGTTGTGATTTGAGCGCCCGAATCAACGGCGTACAGGAAATCCAGAAACCATCTATTTTTCTGCGTTTAAATCAACGTGGGGCCCCCTTTCTTTTCATGTCATCTTGCCATATGTTCTCCACCTAACCGTGCGATGAGGTTCGTTCCTTTTAGCCCCTTCCTCATCTTCCGACATCTGTCCATTTCCCCTCTTCTGGTCCGTGTGGTCCCTTTCCTATTTCATCATCCACTCACTGCCTACCATGTGTCCCACTCCTTTCCACATCAGCCTCCCTCTAAAATGTGCCCATTATATCGCATCTCCTGCCCCCCTCCGCTTATTTCCTTCCACCATGTGTCTTCCCCTGTAACCTCTCTCACAACTCATCACTTCATGCCCCGACCTCGTAGTTTTGACGCCACCACTCCCGTCATGCACCCTGTTCTTTACACTAGCCTCCATGCCTATTCATCAGGCCGTTCAGCTAATCCAGGTGGCAGCGCAAAGGGTCTTCCACGTCGCAGAAGTGTCGAGTTGGCCGGGCCATCCTTAATCCCAATGAAGCAGTTGGTGGTTGTTAGACATCACCTCCGCCATAATGGGAAAGTTCGACGACGAATTAAAGGCACGTCAATTCACCCACAGAACTGTCAGAGGTCTGATTGCATCTGCCATAGGTGCATGATCGCCCAGAGACTGCAGGTGCAGATTGTCAGAAGCCATGCAGACGCAAAGCTCTTAATGCAACGTCTCAATTTTGTTGTTGTTTTGAGTATATGTAGGCGTTTTCACCATTTTTATAGCTATCGATGGTAGAGAGGAGCTCCCAACTGTAATGTTTTAACAACCATTCTAGTTCCCTGGTTGTGCATCTGTATCTGAGATTTCTTGTTTTATGACAAACAGTTTTGCTACTTCACCTTTTTTTTCGTCTCATTCCAGAGAGTTCATGATCGAATGATTCACATGAATTGTTACAGTTATGTTATGATAAAGGATTTCTTGTTTCATTACTATTTTCTCTGGTCTTCTGCATTTGAATGTAAGAAGATCTTGCCTTTGGACGTTTCTTCTCACAGTCTGTTAGGAACCTGATGTTTATAACAGATCCCTGCACTCTTCTTATACAAGTCTTCCCCCTACTCACCCTTATTACAACTCACTGTTTGAAGTTTATCTAAGACCTCACTTGCCCGTGCATGCCTAGCCTATTTTCAGAATTGAAATGTTGTTGTCCTGAGTTTGCCTCCATTTGATCATCCATTTTATAAACAAATCGTGACATTAAACTGATGGGTGTCGGGCTCTGCTCCTCCTGCAATCCCGGAGTGACTTCCGACGCTAACACCAAGTCTTGTTGTAAATGAGAATATCATCAAGATACACCACTATAAAAGTATTGGTGAATGGTCACAGGATATCATCCATCATCCTCATGAAAGTGGCTGGAGCGTTTGTCAGACCAAAGGGCATGACCAACCATTCAAAAAGACCTTCCTTTGACATGAAGGCGGTCTTCCATACATCTATTTGTTCTATTGGGACCTAGTGGTAGCCAGACTTTAGATCAGTCTTACTGAAGTATTTGGACCCCATGAGTTGATCAAGGAGGTCGTCGATTCGGGGAATTGGGTACCGGTTTCTTACTATGATTTTATTCAAAACCCGATAATCAATGAAAAGTTGTCAGGTTCCATGTTTCTTCTATACCAGCATGATTGGGTTCCCGCAAGGTGATGAGCTAGGACGAATGTGCCCCTTGTGGAGCAATTCTTCAATCTATCGCTTGATCTCCTCATTCTCGAACAGAGAACGACGATAGATTGGCCCATTGGGCACCGGTGTCCCAAGGGTCAGATCGATGGGGTGCTTGACCAGGCAGTGCAGAGGTACCCCAGTAGGCGAGGAGAAGATATTCGAGTATTCTTCCATGACCTTATCTACTTGCTTCTACTCTGTGGAGAGGTCGGTCGTAGAGACCCTGGATGTGGCTGTGATTTTTCTCTCATTATGAGAATGAATCACGAATAAGACAAACTTCCCCTCATGATAGATGACCTTCCTACATTTCTTAGAAGAGATCAAGGAAATAGCACTAGGTGGGACAACCTCGGGTATCCTGTACAATTTCCTGTTCAAAGTAATAATAACACTACGAGGCCTAGACTCATATACAACATGACGTTTCCATAAATAAGGTTGGCCCAAAAGAACATCACAAAATTCAAGAGGAGAAACATCACACAATACCTCATCTTTGAAGGGCTTGATGCCGTATGACAGTCGACACTGTTGGCTGACGCAGAGATTGCTTCCTTGGCGGAGCCATCCAATGGTGTAGGGTTGTGGGTGTGGCATTGTCAGTAGGGCTAGCCACTTGATGACCTCTACTAATATGAGGTTCTTCTGGATACCACTATCAATAATGAAGGGCAGTGGGGTGCCTTTTACCCACATTTTGGAATGGAAGAGGCGCTCTCCTTCTTCTGGCTCGTCTAGTTCACCATGCTGGAGCTTGGTTTTAGCAGCGGTGGCACTAGGTTCCACGTCAATGATCTGTCTTCCCCTTTCTGGTTCTGACTCAAAGTCAGAACCTGCATATGATTCATAGGCTTTCACTTTAGCCACTAGCGTCTTCTTTGAGAGACAGTCAACAATGTTATGCCAAGGGCTCTTATGGAAGTCGCACCACTTCCCGGTATCTTTCTTTGTCTTTCTAGTGTCCTTCTTTACTTGCGGCTTGGACTGGTTGTCCTGATACTATGCATCCTTGCTCTGTCCTTTGTTTTGTGGGTTGGGACCGCCCTTTCCTGGCTTTTGTTGTGAGGGGTTCCCCGACCCAAATTGTCATGTCTTTTGTTTGAGCTTCTACTCAATTTTGACAACATATCAGTATGCCGTGGCCAAGGATGAGATGTCCAAAAATTCCATTTCGGTCTGGATGTATCTATAAAGAGAACCGTGATACTTGAGCACTAGATGTCTCTCTGAATATTTGATACCCAACTTGGCGCGCAAGGTATGGAAGATATTTGTGAAATCTGGCACTGCTTGGTCTCTTTCTTGCCGCAGTGTGGTCCATTTGGTATACAAGTCGTCATAACTTGTGACAGGGTAGTATTTTTCCTTAATAGCATCCCTGAAGGATTCCCAGGTGGCCATGACTGTAAATAATGAAGGTTTCTCTATTTCCTTTTGCTCACAGAAAGTTTCCCACCAATATTTGACATGGGGAATGGCCTTGAGGAGAACAAAAGTAATCTTTTCTCTATTCGAAAAGTTATGGACAGAGAAATACCCTTCTAGTAGATTCAACCACTTGTCTACAACATCTGTGTCAATTTGACCTTCAAATATAGGAATATCGAAGTTTATTTGTACCTTGAATGGGCTGATGCCTCTGCTCGAAGAAGATGCGTCGCCTGTTGGTAGTCGTCGAAGGATTTGCGCAAAATTATCCATCATCTCATTCCTCTATTGTATGAGGGATTCCTCAATCAACAATTTGAAAGGATCTCCTGTCCCGTCATCTTTCTTTTCTCCTTCCATGAGAGGTCGCTTGGGTGTGCGAGATATTTTTTCCTCAAGAGAAACAAGCTCGAGACCCAAATCTTTGTACTCCGACCTCGTTGGGGACATGCATTAAGACGACAAGGAGCAGACCGCTCTGATACCACTGATCCGTATTTTATGAGTAGAAAGAAATGACTATAGATTATTACCAGATGCTTAACACACAATAAGAGAGATACAATAAAACCGGTTTTCTATTCAATAAGGAAATAAGCTGAAACTTTGAAATGCAATGGAAAACAAGCTTGTTGGAATGGTGGCAGCTTATCTCTGAGAAGAGATGTGACGACTATGCTCATTCGCATGAAGATTATTACAATGAGGCTCTCAAGGAATTATACATGCACAGGATATGCACGATTATTCGATTTACGACCTCAGTTTGGCCATCTATTTGGGAGTGGAAGGCCATGGATTTGTTGAGCTTGGTGTCCAGCAGTGACCAGAGGCCCGACTAGAATGTGCTAAGAAATCAACTGTACCGATCTAAGACAATGGTTTGTGGGATTCCAAAATGTACCCAGACTCGTTCAAAGAAGAGCTTGGCAGTGGCTTCTACTGTGATGATCTTCTTGCAAGCAACCAGAATCACCATCTTAGAAAAGTGATCGACAACCACAAAAACACAGTCATTTCTCCTCTTGGTGGAGGGGAGGCTCTACATGTAGTCCATTGAGATGGATTCCCATGGTCTGTCGGGAGTAGGAAGAGGGGTGTATAGGCCCTGTTTCTTAGTGGTTGGTTTGGCAATAACGCAAGCAGTGCAAGACCTGATATACTTGTTGACATCCTGTGGAAGTTTCGGCCAGTAGAAATGTTTTGGTAGCATCACCACTATCTTTTCGACGCTGAAGTGTCCTGCCACCCAAGTGTAGTGGGCTTCCCAGATTAACTTTGCTCACTCACTTGTGGGAACACATATATGGCCCATACGACACAACAACCCATCTTGAAGATGGAAATTATTGACAATTTCCTTTGCAGCCAACATTTGGTAGGTGGTGGCGAAGTCCAGGTATGTCTCATAGAATTGGGTCCATCCAGAGGTCTCATGTCTGCAGGATTCTAGCACTATGGTGAGTGTCGCGACTGGTGGTTTGCTGAGGCAATCAACGACACGGTTGGTGCTTCCGGTTGTATACTTGATGTTGAGGTGGAATTGCTTTAAGTATGTGGACCACTTTTGATCGTGGTCATTCTGCAATTTTCCTTGTGTCTGCATGAACTGCAGTGACTTATGATCAGTGTGGATGACTGTCTCCCTCCCAAGAATGTAATGTCTCCATTGGCGGCAGGCTTACACAATGGAGTACATTTATTTGTCGTAAGTAGGGTACTTACGGAAAACATATGATAGTGTCTCACTATGATAGGCCATGGGGTGGTCGTGTTGCATGAGAACAACACCCATAGCATAGTCTGAAGCATCAGTCTCAATTTCAAAGGGTTGTTGCAGGTCTGGTAGTGAAAGTAAAGGGGCTGAGCACAAGCACTACTTCAAATCATCGAATGCTTGTTGTTGGTTCTGGCCCCATGCAAATTTTTCCTTACCACCACCCTTGGTTATTTGGTTGAGGGCCCATGCAATATGGGAGAATCCCAACACAAACCTATGGTAGAAATTGGCAAGGCCCAAGAAGCTCCGAAGCTCAGTGAGTGTGGTTGGGGCTGGCCAGTCACGGATGACTTGGATCTTGGCTAGATCCACTTGTACACCATGTTGATCAATGATGTAGCCTAGGTAATGGACCCTATCCATGCTGAAGGAACATTTTTCCAAGTTGGCATATAGCTTGTGTTTCCGTAGGGTGTGAAAAACCCTTTGAATATGTTGCAAGTGTTCAGCCCAAGTCTTGTTGTAAATGATAATGTCATCAAGATACACGATTATAAAACTATTGGTGAATGGTCGCAGGATATCTTCCATCATCCTCATGAAAGTGGCTGGAGTGTTTGTCAGACCAAAGGGCATGACCAACCATTCAAAAAGGCCTTCCTTTGACTTAAAGGCGATCTTCCATACATCTGTCTGTTCTATCGGGACCTGGTGGTAGCCAGACTTCAGATCAATTTTACTAAAGTATTTGGCCCCCATGAGTTGATCAAGGAGGTCGTTGATTCGGGGAATAGGGTATCGATTTCTGACTATAATTTTATTCAGAGCCGAATAATCAATGCAAATTCACCAGGTTCCATCTTTCTTCTGTACCAGCACGATTGGGCTCCCACAAGGTGATGAGCTAGGACATATGTGCCCCTTGTGGAGCAATTCTTCGATCTGTTGCTTGATCTCCTCATTCTCTAACAGAGAGCGACGATAGACTGGCCCATTGGGTAGCGGTGCACTGGGGGTCATATCGATGGGGTGCTTGACCTGGCAGTGCAGAGGTACCCCGGTAGGCGAGCAGAAGATATCTGAGTACTCTTCCACGACCTTATCTACTTTCTTCTGCTATGTGGAGAGGTCGGTCGTAGAGACCCTGGATGTGGCTGTGGTTTTTCTCTCATTATGAGAGTGAATCATGAAGAAGACAAACTTCCCCATCTGAGAGATGACCTTCCTGCATTGCTTAGCAGAGATCAAGGAAATAACACTAGGTGGGACAGCCTCAGGTATCCTGTAGAATTTCCTGTTCAAAGTATTAATAACACTACGATGCCTAGACTCATATACAACGTGACATTTCCATAAATAAGATTGGCCCAAAATAACATCACAAACTTCGAGAGGAGCAACATCACACAATACCTCATCTTTGAAGGGCTTGATGTCGTACAACAGTTGAAACTGTTGGCTGACACAGAGATTGCTTCCTTGGCGGAGCCATCCAATGGTGTAGGGTTGTGGGTGCAGTGTTGCCGGCAGGACTAGCCGCTTGATGACCTCTACTAATATGAGGTTCTTTTGGAAACCACTATCAACAATCAAGTGCAGTGGGGTGCCTTTTACCCACATCTGGTAATGGAAGAGGTGCTCTCCTTCTTCTGGCTCGTCTGGTTCACCATGTTGGAGCTTGGTGGTAGAAATGGTGGCGCTGGGTTCCACGTCAATGATCTATCTTCCCCTTTCTGGTTCTGACTCAAAGTCAGAACTTGCATCTGATTCAGAGGATTTCACTTAAGCCACCAACGTCTTCTTTGAGCGACAATCAACAATGTTATGCCAAGGGATCTTATGGAAGTTGCACCACTTCCCGGTATCTTTCTTTGTCTTTCCAGTGTCCTTCTTTGCTTGCATCTTGGACTGGTTGTTCTGATACTGTGAATCCTTTCTCTGTCCTTTTTTTTGTGGGTTGGGTCGCCCTTTCCTGGCTTTTGTTGTGAGGGGTTCCCCAACCCAAATTGTCATGTCTTTTGTTTGAGCTTCTGCTCGATTTTGACAGCATATCGGTAGGCCGCGCCCAAGGATGAGATGTCCAAAAAATCCATTTCGGTCTGGATGTATCTATGAAGAGCATGACAATACTTGAGCACTAGATGTCTCTCTGAATCTTTGATACCCAATTTGGTGCGCAAGGTATGGAAGATATTTGTGAAATCTGGCACCGCTTGGTCTCTTTCTTGTCGTAGTGTGGTCCATTTGGTATACAAGTTGTCATAACCTCTGAAAGGGTAGTATTGTTCCTTAATAGCATCCCTGAAGGATTCCCAGGTGGTCGTGATTATAAATAATGAAGGTTCATATGTTTCCTTTTTCTCACAGAAAGTTTCCCACCAATCTTTGACATGGGGAACGGCTTTGAGGAGCGCAAAAGTAATCTTTTCTCTATTCGAAAAGTTATGGATAGAAAAATACCCTTCTAGTAGATTCAATCACTTGTCTACAACATCTGCGTCTATCTGACCTTCAAATATAGGAATATCAAAGTTTATTTGTACCTTGAAGGGGGCAGTGCCTCCGCTCGAAGAAGACGTGTCACCTGTTAGTAGTTGTCGAAGGATTTGTGCAAAATTATCCATCATCTCGTTCCTCTGTTGCATGAGGGATTCCTTAATCAATAGTTTGAAAGGATCTCCTGTCCCATCATCTTTCTTTTCTCCTTCAATGAGAGGTTGCTTGGGTGTGCGAGAGATTTTTTCCTCAAGAGAAACAAGCTCGAGACCCAAATCTTTGTACTCCGACCTCGTTGGGGACATGCATTAAGACGACAAGGAGTAGACCACTCTGATACCATTGATATGGATTTTATGAGCAAAACAAAATGACTACAGATTATTACCAGATGCTTAACACAGAATAACAGAGATACAGTAAATTTGGTTTTCTATTCAATAAGGAAATAAGCTGAAACTTTAAAATGCAAAGGAAAACAAGCTTGCTAGAATGGTGGCGGCTTATCTCTAAGAAGAGATGTGACGGATGTGATCATTCACAAGAAGATGATTACAATGAGGCTCTCAAGGAATTTTTACAATAAACAAAAATTTCAAAAACCCTAAACATCCAAAAACCTAACCCTAGGAGATGAAGCGCCAAAAGTCATGTGGGCCCCATTTGGGTAAGTCAGTACATCAACTTCCCGGGGTCGTAACTTTTGCATATGATCTTCATTTTAGGTGTACGATAGCCCATTGGAAAGACCTATCCGAGGAATACAACATTTTCACAAAATTTCATTCATGATGAAGATTTTTGACCGCAACATAGCCCAAAAAATGTCGTTTAGGGCCTCAAAACGGCTCCAGAAGTTCAGGACCCGAAAAACTGCTAAAAATAGTAAATTATCAAAATTGCTAGAAAGTTGTTTAGAGCCAGCTGGAAAAGGTGGGTGGCCACCGATATCCACCTAGATCAATCCCGGACCGTAGATCCAAGGATCTGATGGAGCCCTATTGACCGTCGATCTTAGCCTTTGTATAGGAAGGAGAGTAGCATTTGGCTGACTCGCGACTTGGAGTGGTCAAGGGTAGGGCTGCATGAACTCATGATTCGTGAGATCGCGACGTGATATTGACCATTTGATCCAAGGAACGGGAGAACCGTTGGATCATAACTTTCATGGTTATCGCCTTTCGGGGGTTCGGAACTTGAGGGAGTTTCTTTTCGATTGTAGAAGTCGTGAAGTGTCGAGCACCGAGGGCTCGTGCAAACATGTGACCCATCCATAAGTGGGGACCGTGTCGTTGATAGGTGGCGTAACAAAAAGCACCCAGAGAAAGGTGGGAATGGGTGACAGGTGATGGACACGTGTCACACTGGGAAAGAGTCAACCCACTGTTGACTTATCATGGCTTGGGGTTTTGTAGGATGAAGAAGTTGCACCTTGATCGCTAAGGCCGTGAAACACTGAGAGACGAGGTCTCATGTGATGGGTGGCAGTGACACAGCTCGTGAGTAGAGTATAGAGGGGTTGACAAGTGGCATGTGCACGTCGCTTTGGCAGAGTCCACGCAACATTGACCTCTCGCGTCTTGGGGATTTGCGAAGGAGGAGCACGAGAGCTGAACACCTCAACTGGCGAGGTTGTGAGTGGTTCTAGTGTTTGGCCTAGCCTACAGTTACATGTAGCAGGTGCTAGTGAGGAGGGAGCCATACCCATATAGTATCTCGGGTATCGGTGTTTGGAGAAAGGGGAGTCGAGAGTCTTGATTCTCAAATCACGAGTTGTGAAAGGTGCTTGCATGAAGGCCAACTTGTGGTCATTTGGAGGAGGATAAGGGAAGAGAGGGTCTGCGCTAGGCCCCATAGAAGTCTCAAGGATTCTGTTCCTCAAAGAAAAAGATGAAAAATCTAAGTTGTTGCAGTGGGTGTGTGACAAATTGGTATCAGAGCATGGTTACAACACTTGGCCTACTTGGGCTCATGAACGAGTTGCGCAGAAACTCCATTTGAAGTACTCTTAAAAGGAGTAACCCTCTATCTTAACCCCCTTTAGCAAAAGATGAAGTTAAGAATTAAAATTCCTATTGTGTGTAAGCATTTGAAAAATATGAAGTATGCACTGATTGTGAATGAATATAATGTTGACTAACTTTAAGTGTTTTTCTTTCACAACAAGCGGATGATCAACCGTGGGAAACTGCAGACGCATAGAATGGTGATGCACCACAAAGTGGGGGATGGATCCCACAAAAGAGACGACGAGTCTGATGAAAGGAGAGTGGTAGAGACCCCTCCCTATCTAGCTGAGACTTTGAGAAGCCTCATGGTCGAACTACAGAGCTGCAAGGCCGACAACGAGAGGTTGATAAAAGAGCAAGAGAAGCAGAAAAAAATTAATGCATTCTTGCTATAGAGTTTATCCGACATAGAAAGACAATTGCAGCATGAACCTGACACCAGTCATGCGGACCGACGACAGACAAAGAAAAGTCGAAGTCCACCTGAGATACAGAAACGTGGTCTTTTAAGTGGCCACACTGGGAAGAGCATCTCGAGAAAGGTCCACCCCAAAGATAAGGGACAAGTGTAAGACGATTCCTCTGGAAAGGAAAATGGTGACTCAGAGGGATCTTCTAGTAGTAGAACTATTTCTTATTCCCGAAGAAAACAGAAGAAGAGAAAGAATTCCAAGAGTCACAATCTCGAAGAATTCAAGAAGGCCAAACCACCCTCTTTTGACGGTGAAATAAAGAAAGGGGAGGAAGCAGAGGCCTAGCTGCTTGGACTAAAGAATTATTTTAGAGTCC
Source organism: Picea sitchensis (assembly GCA_010110895.2). Lineage (NCBI taxonomy): Eukaryota > Viridiplantae > Streptophyta > Pinopsida > Pinales > Pinaceae > Picea > Picea sitchensis. The sequence continues at coordinate 97,136 of SNQJ01S0018936.1, forward strand.
ATGACTTCTCAGAAAACTTGAAGGCTCAAGTAGCTACTTTCAACTTGAATGGAAAGGCTTCCATTTGGTGGGAATACCTTAAGAATGTAAAAGGGATTCACGAAGAAGACCTATCTTGGGAACGGTTTGAGAAATACTTCAGGAAGAAGTATCTATCAGAAAATATTTCAATGAAAAGACTAAAGAATTATATGAACTCAAGCTGGGGCAACGCACCATAGAGGAATATGTCAGCAGATTCCTCGAATTGTTGAGGTATGTACCCTATATAAAAGCAGAGAAGGCAAAGGTGCAATGATTCATCAGTGGACTACCTAAGGACTATTAGAACATGATTGAGTTTGATGAGCCAAAGACCCTAGAAGACACTATCTGAAAGGCAAGATATTGTTACGAACAGCTGGGGCATCAGATAGAACCTCACAAAAACTGGAAGCAGAAGAATAGTTCGGGATTCCAGAAAAAGGGGTTTAAATCCCCAAGATTTAAAAACTATAAAAAGGACTCAAGGATGAGCTTCCCAACCCGAAGTGTACACCAACAGAATTTCCCCTCCCAAAGAGGAAATAAAACTTCTAGATTCACCCCAGGAAATATTGATAACCCAAAGAGAGAACCCTTGAAATGTTGGGGTTGTGGAGAAGAAAATCTACTAAGGGACTGCCCGCACGGACAACAGAACAGTCGGAGAATTTAAAACATTCAAGAAGCTACCACCGTCAATGACGTGGCCAGGAGTGTGCCGAAAATTTATGCAGCCTTGGATAATAAACAAGATGACCACCAAGCTTCAGTGGTGGAGATGGAAGGTATGATCACCAACCATCTAGTGTCTATTATAATTGACCCAAGTTCAAATTTGAGTTATATATCTCCTAAGGCTGTTGATAAGTGTAAATTAAAACCACATAAACACTCCAAGCCATGGTTGGTACAGTTAGCCACTGGCACCAAAAGAAAGGTAGCGGAGGTCATACCAGCTTGCCAATTCACTATGGGTGAGTTCCCCACCCAAGCAACCCTTAACATACTACCCCTAGGATCATATGACCTACTGATTGGAATGGACTAGCTTGTCACATATAAAGCCAAACTGGACTGTTACCATAAAACTTTAGAATGTGTAGGTGAAGAAGGAAGAAGGATAACCCTTCTAGGGATCCAAAAACCTGTCTCGGTGAGATGAATATCAACCCTTCAAATGAGAAAGTATTGCAGAAAGGGATGTCTACTTTATGTGATACAGGTGTTGGAATCAGTTGAAGATGACAAACCAAGCCTCGAAGACCACC
>SNQJ01S0018936.1:111006-130039 GCA_010110895.2 Picea sitchensis
AAATGAAAATGTCTCCTTGGTATATATAGGAGACTAGGAGGTATAATTACAACTAATGGCCTAAAGCCAACATAAATAAAATAACATTACTAATATAATATGCCCCAATTAAGGGGTAATGAGCTAATATTAGGGCTTAACATAGCATTTCCTGACTTGAAATGGAAGGAGATAGTCTGATTGGGTAAGACCAAATGCAGTTTTCCAGGGCCTGGTAAATGATGTCCAAATGTCAATGAAAGACAACGAATCACACGAAGAGTCAAGACAGAGTCAAAGGGAAAAGAGAGGGACTAAAAATCCATAGAAGCTAGAATCTATATCAAGAAACGTTTCTTGTTGATCATTGCAATCGGTTTCAGAACGGAAACATTTCATTTTAATCATTGTAATCGGTTTCAAAACCGAAATGTTTCTTTGTAATCACTGTAATAGGTTTCAAACCAAAGGAAAATCAGCTTGTATAAATATTAGGAGTTCCAAATGTATTAATGGTTGGCAGAAGTGCAAGGTCGCGATTTTAGCTATCTAGAACTTGAATGTAGTTTTATGAAGAGAAATAGAATGCACATGCAGGTGTCTTGAAATCTCCATGAAAAGATTCTAATGGTGGTGATCTAAGTTTTGTATTCTTTCTTTGTATGTATTTCATGTGATCTTTATTTCATTTTCACTGTCTTATGTTTAAATTGGATAGTTAAAGGCCCAGAATTCATCTTGTGATGCTCTCGACTGAAGCAATTTAAATTGTGTTGAGTTCTTCCTAACTAAGTCTGAATTCATTTTATTTAATGCTCTGATGCAGTTATGTGTTTTTCCTTTCTTATTACACTTTGAAAATTATAATCTATAACTCAAATTCATTGCCTCATTTAGCCTTTATCCTCTGGAGAGTTCAACCAACCAGTCATTACTTTTGTTCGTTTTCAGAAAGGTTTGACTCCATATCCCTAGGTTTCCCTCCCCTTCATTGCCAACAAAATTATAAAACACACTTCAAAACAACAAAACCTAGCCATTGATTTGTTAAAGAAAACTCATCTGTTAAAGATGAAGTGACAAGAGAGAGCCCTCTCTTAGCTGAGAAGGCTAGTACCCAGATCTAAAGTGGTTTGTAGGTTACCTCTGTCATTTTTTTTTATCATTCGAACAAATTTACAGAGTTATAACACTATTGTGCACCCTAAACAGAGATTGTATGCAGAAGTTATGACCATGGGAAGTTGATGTACTAACTTACCCCAACGGGGTCCACATGACTTTTGGTGCTTCATCTCCTAGGGTTAGGTTTTTAGATGTATATGGTTTTGGAATTCATGTTTATTGTAAAAATTCCTTGAGAGACTCATTATACTCATCTTCTTGTGAATGAGTGTAGTCGTCACATATCTTCTCATAGATAAGTTTCCACCATTCTAGCAAGCTTGTATTCAACCTACATTATACAATTTTCAACATATTTATTATTTAATAGAAGTCAAGATTTATTGTATCTCTGTTATTTTTCACTGTGTCTCTATATTAATATTATAAATCTTTGGTTTCATTTCATTCTGCTCATAAATATGGATCATTGGTACAATATCGATCGATTCCTTTTTGTTTTTTTAATGCATGTCCCTGATGCGGTCAATGTATAGAGAGTTGGGTCTTGAGTTTGTTTCTCTTTAGGAAAACTACTCTCGCATGCCCAACAAACTGTCCATGTCGGGAGAAAAGAAAGATGATGGGACATGAGAGACTTTCAAAATGTTTCTCAAGGAAGCCCTTGAGTGAGAGAGGAACGAGATGATGGACATATTTGCAAAAATCCTTCAACGGTTTCCAACAAGTGACTCATCCATGTCAAGCGGAGTTAGCACCCCATTCAAGGTAAAGATCATTTTTTATATTCCTATATTTGAAGTTCAAATAGATGCAGAAGTCATAGATAAATGGTTAAAAATTCTAGAAGGGTAATTTTTTGTCCACAACTTTTCTAATAGAGAAAATATTACATTTGCACTCCTAAAGGCCCTCCCCCATATCAAAGATTGGCAAGAGACTTTCTATGAGAAAAATGAAATAGAGGGATCCACATTATTTACAGTTGCACCCACTTGGGGTTCCTTCAGGGATGTTATTAAGGAACAATACTACCCTGTTGGAAGTTATGATGAATTTTATACAAGATAGTCCCCATTGTGGAAGGAAAGAGACCAAACATTGTTAGAGTTCACTAATGTATTCCATACTTCACATACCAAGATGGGTATCAAATATTATGAGCGACATATGGTGGTCAAGTACTGTGGTGGTCTACATAGATACATCCAGACAAAAATGGAGTTTTTGGACATCTCATCCTTGGGTGTGACCTATCGATATGTCATCAAAGTCGAGCAGAAGTTGAAACAAAAGACGCGATAGTTTGGGTCTGGGAACCCCTAACAGCATAAACATGGAAAGGGAATCCCAAACTTGTAGAACAAGGGATAGAGAAAAGATGGGAAACCTCAAGAAAAGCATTCCAAACCATAAGCAAAGAAGTACAATGGGAATATGAATAAATATACCAAGAAGTAGTGTGACTTCCATAATATCCCTAGCATAACATTATTGATCGCCTCCCAAAGCAGTCATTGGTGGCTAAGGTAAAAGAATTTGAATCAGATGCAGGTTTTGACTCTAAGTTAGAACCAAAAAAGGGGATATGGATCATTGATGCAGAACCCAATTCCATCGTTCCTACCACCAAGATCCATCATGGTGAACCTGATGAGCCAGAGGAAGGAGAGCGCCTCTTTCATTCACAAATGTGCGTAAAAGGAACTTCGTTGCACTTCATCATCGGTAGCGGTAGCCAGAAGAAACTCATCTCAGCATAGGTCATCAACTGTCTATCCATGCTGACAATGTCACACCCGAAGCCCTACACCATCGGATGGATTCGTTAAGGAAGTGATCTTCGTGTCAGCCAATAGTGATGCCTATCGTACGGCATCAAGCCATTCAAAGATGAGGTATTGTGTGATGTTGCTCCCCTTGAAGTTTGTGAGGTTCTTTTGGGCCAACCTTATTTATGGAAATGTTATGTTTTATATGAGTCAAGGCCTCGTAGTGTTATTATTAATTTGAACACAAAATTGTACAGGATCCTGAGGTAGTCCCACCTAGTGTTATTTCCTTGATCTCTACCAAGTAATGCAGGAAGGTCATTTCTCAGACCGAGAAGTTTGTCTTATTCATTATTCACTCTCGAAGTGAGAGAAAGGTTGTAGCCACATCCATGGCCTTTGCAGATGACCTCTCCACACAGCAAAAACAAGTGGATAAGGTTTTTAAAGAATACAAAGAAATATTATCATCACCTACTGGGGTACCTCTGCAGTGTCAGGTCAAGCATCCCATCGATCTGACCCCCGATGCACCGCTACCGAATGGGCTAGTCTATCTTCTCTCTCTACTATAAAATGAGGAGATCAAGTATCATATAAAATAAATTCTCTGCAAGGGGAACATCCAACCCATCTCCTCACCTTGTGAAATCCCAATTGTGTTGGTGTAGAAGAAATATGGGACTTGGCGACTCTACATTGATTACTGGGCCTTAACTAAAATCACAAACAAGAACTGGTATAGGATTCCCCAAATACGAAATATCCTTGATCAAATCAAGGGGTTCAAATACTTCAGTAAGATTGATCTGAAGTATGTCTACCATTAGGTCCCAATAGAATAGAGAGATGTATGGAAAACTTCCTTGAAGTCAAAATAAGGTCTTTTTGAATGGTTGGTCATGCCCTTTGGTTTGAAAAATTCCGCAATGAAGTTCATGAGGATGATGGATGATATCTTGAATCCTTTCACTAATTATGTTTTGGTGGTGTATCTGGATGACATCCTCATCTACAACAAGACTTAGGCAGAACACTTGCAGCATATTCAGCTAGTTTTGCACACTCTACGACAACACAAGCTATATGCCAACTTGGAAAAATGCTCCTTCGGCATGGATAGGTTCCAATACCTAGGATACATTGTTGGTGTGCATGGTGTGAATGTTGATCCAACCATGATCCAAGTAATTTATGACTGTCCAATCCTAACCATGCTCACTAAACTTCAGAGCTTCTTAAGCCTTACCAATTTCTATCGCAGGTTTGTGTTGGGATTCTCCCATATTGCATGGGCCCTCAGACAAAAAAACAAGGGTGGTGGTCAGGAAACCGTTGTGTGGTTCATGTACCAAAAAAAAGCGTTTGATGATCTGAAGTAGAGCTTGTGCTCCAACCTAGTTCTTTCATTACCTAACCTGCAACATCCCTTTTAGATCAAGATAGATGCTACATACTATGTTGTGGGCGCAGTCATCACTTAGCATGGCCACCTCGTGGCCTACCATAGTGAGACACTATTATATTTATTTTATAAGTACCTTACTTATGACAAATAAATGTACTCCATTGTGAAAGCCTACAACCAGTGGAGGCATTACATTCTCTGGAAGGAGATAGTCATCCACACTAATCATAAGTCGTTGTATTTCATGCAGTCACAAGGAAAATTGCATAATGACTGCTATGAGAAGTGGTCCACCTATTTTCATAATTTTCACCTCAAAATAAAGCATAAAAAATGAAGTACCAATCGAGTCCTAGATTGCCTCATATGACCCCCAGTCGCGACACTCACCAAAGTCCTCGATTCTTGTGGTGACGAGACCTCCAGATGGCCCCACCTCTATGAGACAGATCCTGACTTCTTCAACACCTACTAGATGTTGGGTGAAAACACAACTGTCACTAATTTCCATATTCATAATGAGTTGTTGTGCCATCTGGGCCATCTATGCATTCCATCAAGTGAGTGAGTGAAGATGATTTTGGAATCCCACTGCAGCCGGGTAGCAGGACAATTCGACATGGAAAAGAAAGTGGAAGTGTCACAACAACATCTCTACTGGTCGAAACTTCGATAGGATGTCAACAAGTATATCCGGTCCTGGATTGCCTGCGTTATTGCCAAAATGGCCACTAAGAAACAAGGCTTGTACACTCCTCTTCCTACTCTTGACAGGCCTTGGGAATCCATCTCAATGGATTACATGTCGGGCCTTTTGTCCACCAAGCGTGGGAATGATTGTGTTTTTGTGGTTTTTGATCACTTTTCCAGGATGGATATTATGTATGCTTGTAAGAAGAGCATCACAGCAGAGGCCCTTGCCAATCTCTTCTTTGAATGAGTGTGGGTACAATTTGGGATCCCAAAAACCATTATCTTATATTGGGACAACCATTTCCTCGACACATTCTGGTCGAGACTGTCGTCACTATTGGACACTAATCTCACCAAGCCTACTTCCTTCCACCCCTAGATGGATGGACAAATTGAGGTCGTTAACTGGATGATCATGCACATCTTGTGCATGTAGAATTAAAAAAATTCTTTCACCTGGGATGAAATTCTACCCTATGTTCATCACAAATACAATAGATCCATACATAGCTCAACTGACCACATCCCCTTTCAGGTGGGGTTGGGATTTCAACCATTAGATCCCATGGATGTTGCACTACCCCTTGCAGCCACCTAGGAAGACTCGTCACATGATCCTTGATTCATTGAGTGGATCCAACACATCCTCCAATAGGTTTGGGATATTTTACAGAAGTCCAATGCCAATTACAAGTAGTTCCATGATCAACATCGGGTGCCACACCAGTTTTAGATGGGAGACAAAGTTTGGTTGCACTTGCAGAAAGAATTCCTTACAGGTCCTCATCGGAAGCTTCATACACTCCATTATGGACCCTACACCATCACCAAGGCTATGGGTGACAATTATTTTGATCTCAACCTTCGCCCCTTCCTTGGCTTGCACCTAGTGTTCAATGTGGATCTCCTTCAGCCTTATTTTCCACCATTATTGGACACCTCAGAGATAGCAGAAAGTTGACACCAACATATCTCAACCCTTACTGTATTGAATAGGAATCCACTGATCATATTGTGGACACACAGGTAAAGGGCACTCTCCAATAGAGGATCCAACTTTATCAGGTTGTCAAAGCACAAAAGCTCCTACACCAAGGCAAGTGGCTCACCTGGGGCCAAATTTAGTAGACATTTCCTCATCTGATGGGGGAACTGAACACAATATAGAACATTTATTCCTATTGGGGGGGGATTGATCCAGGAGGATCTCTATGGCCACCCACCTTTTCCAACTGGCTCAAAACTGTTTTTTGGCAACTCGTTATTTTTAGCAGTTTTTCGGTTCCTAAACTTCTGTGGCCATTTTGAGGGCCCAAATAACACGTGTTCACTATCGGGAACCTCAAATATATAAAAAGGCTCTTATTTCCCCCCCTGAATGAATATACTTGTCAATACCTATCCAACGAGCTATTTTGCACCCTAAACAAAGATCATATGCAAACGTTACGACCCCGAGAAGTTGATGTACTAACTTACCCCAACGGGGCCCACATGAATTTTGGCGCTTCATCTCATAGGGTTATATTTTTGGATATATATGGTTTTTGCATTCATGTTTATTGTAAAAATTCCTTCATATTCTCATTGTACTCATGTTCTTGTGAATGAGCGTAGTTGTCACATCTCTTCTCAGAGAAAACCTGCCACCATTCTAGCAAGCTTGTTTTCAGTCTGAATTTTAAAGTTTTCAACATATTTCTTATTTAATAGAAGTCAAGTTTTACTGTATCTCTGTTATTGTTCACTATGTATATTTATTAATATTATAATTTCGTGGTTTCATTTTGTTCTTCTCATAAGTCTGGATCACTAAAAGTTACCTTGAAATTCTGAGTTAATTCTTCCCAATCTATAATTTCTCTGCACACTTCCAGTTCCAAGTACCAATTCTTCGGGATTATGTCCAAGACAACACAATACGACTAAGTACAATCTATGGAAAATTCAGTAATGTAACCTCCTATCACACTTTCCATCTAGTAATCTACTACGCATGATACTTGATTGCTTATAATATTGACCTTCTAAATTAACTCATGAGTCCAATTTCTCATAACAAGAGTGAAAAATATTATGATCTATTCAACTAATCTATGGATCCACTCTGTTAAAATATTGAAAAAATCAGAAAATAAAATTTCATGCAAATATGTAAACACATACCTTTGTATCCATTTCTTTGCACTGATCTGTGGATTCTTGTTTTGATTTACAACAAACTCAATCTCCTTTGTATCCAACCATTGTCCAATATCCTCCTTAGTAGGTCTCCACATCCCCCTCAGTCACAGATCCCAGTCCCGAAAACAAAACCATTTGTTGGTGCACAGTGGGAAGACCCAGGGTTCAAAATTAAATCACCAACACAACCCTAAAGATACTGGCCCTTTTGGCATCACCACAAGTAGGTGAAGTCTCACTCGAGGTACCTATGGGGACTATAGGAACTAGGATTCTATGGTCATGAAGTGAATGGAGACCATTCTAACATTCATTCTGACTTAACATTCATTCAGCATGAAATATATCTTGTGCATAGAACCCTAACAACATAATAATGTATGACATATTCATCTTACTTAATCATTCAACATGTGCGCAGAACCATCATATACATATTCATATTAACCCTTAAGCATATGTGCGTAATAAATAGAGTAAGCCAACAAATCATGACAAAAAACACATCAAAACATGGGAATCTAATGTGGTTCACCCCAACTAGTCTACGTCGACAACGGTTGGATTCTTATATTATTCATTCATATTCAATCCTCACAACAGGTGTGCACTACACTTAAATAAGATACATCAATTCTTCCCAAAATTCCCAAGTCGTTCGCACATACAGTGCACACTTAGATCATTTCATCATTCAACTCCTTCACACATATCACCTCATTATCTCACTTTCACTATCACCATCCCTCTATCCAAAAACCAATTACATATTTATACATTGATACTCAGGCTTAGCCCGTTACAAAATTGACCAAAAGGTATAACTACTTATAACTAATTTATGTCTTCTCACATGCGTTGGTCCTCAAAATGAGCTAATTTTCTTCCTTTCCTTTGCATGCACTGCTCCTTAGATGAATTTTCACATGTTTTTCTCCTGCATGAATCAAAAAACTTGTCCCAAAATGGCGTGCTCCAACATAGATAATTTACTCTCATCCATCCCATTTTCGACAATACTTGGAGCTCTCATGTGTTGCCACTTTGATGGATGTTACTAACAAGGGCGTCACACATCTGAAAAATCCATCGTTCCAAATCATAGGATCACCAATGTACCACACCGTATAGAGAATCACCATGTTGATGTATTCCATCGACCATAAATTTTATTTTCGATGATGTCTGCATTGGATTTCTTAATATTACTTACATGCACCTATGTCACAGTAACGACCGCCATTGTTGGTAAAATGACGGTAAATAAGTTGATGATGGTTTCTTTGAAAATACCACGTTGTAGACTAGTGCATCGCATTACTGACAGTGCTATGTTGGTTTTAATTGTGATGATTTAGTGCAACGAACACATATTTCATAAAATCTCTCCACAACTGCCATGTGGCAGTTTGTTATGTCGGATGTCCCAAATACTCTTAGTGTTATCAAGAGTGAGATGAAATGGGTTCGAATAATAGTTGGAATTGGATTTTTCAGAATATAAACGAGATTCCATTAGATGGGCATCAGAATGACATTGGAAAATGAGCGAAATGTACCAGTGGATGAAATTCAATGGGTTTTCAAACCAAATTTCACTATTTTGGGTAAAAATGCAAATGGTATGGTAAAATTGGTATTTTAACTATTTAACCTAGTTTTTGACCCACTTTGATATAGTTTTTCACTTTGGTTATGTTTTTGGTGCCTAATGGACTGATCTTCAAGTATAGATGATGTTTTATGATGCCGTATTTTCAAGGAGGATGATGTACCATGGTGTTTTTTCGACCTCTTAGTTCACTTATCCAACTCTTTTTAGGTAATGTTTTCAATCACTGGAATATAGGATAGGATTTTTCCACCTTGCATATCACATATTCAGTGACAAGTATACATCTTCCTTAGGGTCAATCCCACTCACTTGAGACATGGACCTTTTTCCATTGATTATAAGTGTCATCTTGTTTGTGGTAGAGTCTATTGCTCATGGGCATCCTAGATAGCACCGTACTTTTCCTTTTGGTGCCCATGCTGAAATTGTTTCATAGGATCGAGACTCCTATTTAGTTCCACCATGAAATTTCCTTAAAACCTCATATTCTTCTCAATATCTTCCTAGATATTACCCATGGGGATCCCATACTTTTGTGTTGAATTGTCACTTCATTGCATATATATGTTTACAGCTTGCACTTTTGAGTGTAATGTCGGCTTTAGATTTCTATTTCGTATCCCCTTTCTTATGCATTCTCATTTTTTTCTAGCCTTGCAATCTTTTCCTTTGTGAATTGATACCTATATCCCTAGAGGAAACATTCCCCCTAGTTTCCATATCTTGCACATGTTTCCTTGCATTGAGCATAGGTATGTTGCTTGCACTTGGAACTAGTTTTCTTGCCCACGACACTTGTTTCCTCCACCGTACTATACCATTATTTTATTCTTTTTTATGATTTCTAATATGAAAAAGACAAAAAAATAAAATAACAAAAAAAGAGGATGGGAGAGAGTCTTCTCTTCATCTTTTGGCAGTAGTTGAGTCTCCCTTAAACAAAGCACAAAGTTTTGATTCTATGTCTCAACAATTTAGGTTTATTATGGATTTATGAAATAGAACTAGTTACACATAGTTTTTACTCCTCTATCTAGTTATTCTTCCATTCACTATGGAGAGTTTGTTGATGCCTCATGTGTCATGGACTTATGTCATTGTTCATGTTTTAATCCATGTTTCCTAAGTCACTTTATCATTTTATGATTTTGTTCAATGGAAGTTTTAGCATGTGTCAACCATTTATGAGAATTCCTGACTTTGCAAGTTGGCATTCTCCTATGTCAAGTACTTCTTCAAATCGAAAAGAATCTTTGTCCTATACTCGTTCTAGTATGGTAGGTCCCCATCGACCTCTTATTGGCGAGTCAACTCTTATTAACTACAACACATTTCTCTGAGAGTTTGGCCTAGAGTCGCACCCTAGCCTTATTTACATCATCGATAGGTGACTTTTTTTCTCAACAAATGACACTTCATCATTGGCCATTGATTGAGTGGTTTCCCTTGTGTTCGATGAAAATAACATTATTCACACATTGGAATTCGCACAATACCTTGGATTCCATTTCAACCCATTGGTGGTTTCCTCACCTTTGTCAACAATTTTCATTATTGGTCATTACTCAGAGGGTCGCTTTCATGCATTATTCCATCTAGCGCACATAAGAGACATACTTGGTGGTGGGCCCTTTCAATATTTCATCCAAGTTCTTCCAAATCTTTGGCCTTTTATTGTTCCTCATGTTGGATGATGGGGGATGCCTTAATTCCCTTCTTCCAATAGATCTATTCCTATCGACTTCAACACTTTTTTCTCTGGGATAGGGATATAAAGTCTTTATTATTACCTTGGGGCTTGTAGTCATTAGTGGCAAGTTCCCTTGCTAGTGGAAGTACATCAATGTCCCATGATTAATAGATTTTATAAGTGTTTGATACCAGCTCCTTTATTTGCACTTGCTAGAATATAATATGTACCTTGATTCACATTATCAATATCAATGGGTTGCCTCGTGTTTGTTAACAATATACATAAATGAATAGTAATCAAACAATGTCTCACTGTGTTCGAATTCAACACATCTATTTGCATAGTGTAGACTTGTACCATCAACGGTTGATTTGAAGACATTAGGTATGTACTAAAATCATGTAATATTCCATATATAAAATAGTATGCAGAACATAAATAATTAGCTAAAAACGCCAGATAAACAATGATATAACCAAAAAAACACCATAATAATACTAGAATAACACCAGAATAATACTAGAAAGAGAAATTTGATTACTGATAGCAATGTTCACTTGCCTCTTCGAGGGGGAAATCTCTAACAGAGCAGAGCTCTATTAAAATAATATCCAAGAAAAAAATTCTCATACCCTCTACTCCTATTTATACTAAATATATCTATCCAAAAGAACAATCTAGAGGAAGATCCTTATATAAGTAGAAGCTTCTATTAGGTATTCTTACATTTGACTTATTCCTCCTTATTTCTAAGTCTTATTAATATTGACCTTTATTACATGGAAAATTATTATTCTACCTAAGTGACGGGTTAGGTCCCTAACATGTCCCCCCCCTTAAAAACAACCTTGTCCTCAAGGATTGAGATGAGGGAATTGTTGCAGAATGGTAGTTGGTTCCCAAGTGACATCTTCTAGAGTTGTATCTTTCCACTAGACTAACACTTCCCTGATGGTGCATTGACGCAGATGACGCTCACACTGGTCTAAAACTACTTGTGGTTGTAGCCAAATGGAGCCTTCTTCGTCCAACTCGGGAAGGTTGGTTTGAGTTTGGCACTTAGTTCCAATCACCTTATTTAAGTAGGAAACATGAAAAATAGGATGGTGCTTAGAATGAATGGGAAAAGTTAATTGATAGGCCACCTATCCCACGCGCTTGAGAACTATATAAGGACCATAAAGTTTGGTGCCCGTTTCTGAAAATGGTCATCCTTGAGAGATTTTTTCTTATAAGGTTGCAATTGAAGAAAGACATGATCTCCTTTTGCAAATTGACATTCAGAATGACCTTGATCTTCTTGTTTCTTCATGTGATTTTGGACCATGACCAAATTCTCTTTGAGGGTACGAAGAATATCCTCTTGAACTGTAAGAATTTGGTCAACCGCTTGGACCTTTGAGACACCTGGCAAGTATGAGAGAACTAAAGGTGGATTTTGTCCATATACCACTTCAAAAGGAGTCATGCAGGTAGTTGTATGGTAAGAAGTGTTGTACCACCATTCAACTAGTGGTAACCATTGAGCCCACTGATTTTTCTGTTCTGATGCAAAACACCTCAAATATTTTTCCAAAAACTTGTTGACAAATTCAGTTTGACCATTAGTCTAGGGATGATAAGTTGTGCTGAGATGCAATTGGGTGCCTCGTAGCTTGAACATTTCTTGCCAAAAATTATTGGTGAAATTTGGGTCACGATTAGAAATAATAGAATGAGGCATGCCATGAAGCTTGAAGACCTAATCCATGAAAATTTGAGCCACAGTGGAGGTCGTAAATCAGTTTTGAAGAGCACATAAATGAGCATACTTGAAAAGATGATCAATTACCACCATGATGACTGACTTATTGCCTGATTTAGGAAATCCTACAATAAAATCCATAAAGATATCCCTCCCAATAACAGGTGGAATTAGAAGTGGTTGTGGTGTGCTAGGATCTTTGAATATTTCTCCCTTGTTGCGTTGACAAACATCACATTCTGACACAAAATTGTGAACATCCTGTTTCATACCATCCCCAAAAAAAGAATGTTTGACCCCGTCATAGGTTTTGGTAAACCCTGAGTGCCCAGTGGTGGGTATAACATGAAGCTCAGAAAGTACCATGGATTTTATTTTTGGTTGTTTACTTAAATACAAACAGACTTTGTATCAGAACTCATCATTGTGCCAATAGTACCTTGGTGAAACTGGAGAATTGGCCTGCAATTGCTGTATCAGATGCAAAATTTTGGGATCGTGTAGCCATTCCTGGCGAACAACTTGGAGCCAATCAGGTACAATGAAGGAGAGAGAAAAATGGGACCCCTCATCTTCATATTTTCTGGAAAGTGCATCAACAACCACATTGTCTTTGCCTTTCTTGTAAATGATATCATAATCATATCCAACGAGCTTAGTCACCCATTTTTGTTGCTTTGGGGAGGAAAGGCGTTTTTCCAGAAAATACTTGAGGCTTTGATGATATGTCTTAGTTTGGAAGTGTTTCCCCAATAGATAAGGGTGCCAAAGATACACAGCATGCAAAATAGATAAAATTTCCTTTTCATAGATTGATTTTCCCAAATTTCACTCTGACAATTGTTTGTTGGTAAAGGCCAAAGGACGACCCTCTTGCATAAGGATTAATCCAATTCCTTTCCCTGAAGCATCACATTCTAGGACAAAGGTCTTTGTGAAATCAGGAAGGGCAAGGACTGGAGTGGTGCACATGGCCATCTTCAAGGTTTGAAAATCCTAAGTATCTATAGGATTCCAAGTGAAAGAATTCTTTTTAAGGAGAGCAGTGAGAGGTGCCACAATCTTTCCATAATTCTTAACAAACTTGCGATAATAACCTATTAAACCCAAAAATCCACGCAATCTTGTAAGGTAGCTAGAGAGGTAGTGGTGGGGGGGCAGAGGGCCCATAGTGATAATAGTGGAGGCCATTCAATGTAAGGTGGACTAGGTCCACTATATTATTAAATAAGGCCCGGACTAGGTCCTTTATGTTTGTTATTATTAAATAAGCCCCACCATGGTAGTTAGATATAATAAATGGGTAATTAGATATAATAAATGTACGAAGACTTCTTAGAAGGTTCTACTTCTACAATATTCCTCCTCTAGAATGTTCTTAGGTTATGGTAGCACTATATAAAGGGGTTCAAGCAATGTAATGGGATATGAAGAGAATTATTGTATTTGGAGCGGTAGCTCAATAGGAGGATGCCCCCTTGAAGAGTCAAGTGAATAGGAGAGGATCCCTTCCATAATAGGATCCATTGTATGGTGTTTCCCTACCTCAAGGGTTTGATAGTAATAGATATTTTTCATATTGTTCTTATATATCTGTTGTGGTGCTTTTGTATTCAATATTTGGTTCTTAACAAGTGGTATCAGAGCGCTTTCCTTGGCAGACATTGTGGGCAAATATTGTTTATTTTTGCAGATTTTTTTTCGGAGAAGAAAAAAGAGGGCCGCGACATTCCAGAAATTTTTGGTATTTTTTTGTGCACAATTTGTAGAAACATGTTGTATATATGATTTCCTCTCAAAAAAACACCAAAGTTGAAAAAACAAAATCGTCCTAAACAGAGTTCGGGAAGTCAAGATATTGAAGTTTTAAAATCTTCAATTTTTTAGGGTTTTTTTGGTGGACGGTGACGCGATTTTTTATTTATTTATGTAGCAGTTGGAGGCCGAATTTTCCCAAACAAATTACAGATCTGAGTTCCTCTCACAATTTCACCCAATTTCAAAAACAAATCAGCCGAAAAGGAATTCAAGAAGTGAAGTTATGAGCATTTTAAATTCAACAGTTTTTCAGGGTTTTTCTGGAAAACGCCGCGATTTTCTGCAGTAATTTATTGTTCTATTTTTTGGGTATTTTCATGATGGCTGTGGGACCGAAGAGTTCATAGGGTGATCATATGACTATTTCCTCTCAAACCCTCAAATAAATTCTTGAAGCATTCAAATTCCAATTGTATGACACATTGAATGACAAATTGAATGTCTTTGGAGATGGCCTCAATGATAGTTTTCGTAGTATTCAAGATTCATTGGATAGCATGCAAGAGATATTTCTTATGGAGGACATCAAGGATGGGTATAATCAAGAAATATATGCTTGGTATGATCTTGATTCCGATTGCGATGATTGGTATATGGATAGTTGTCTTTTCTAGGATGACAACCATTTCCATATTTTATTTGATAACTCTACTCCACCTTCTGTAGAGAACATCAATGTCCCACATCAAGAGCTAGTTATGATTACCAACGTCTAGCCTGCATATTCTACAATGGTATTTTTCCTTCCAGATTCAACGTTGACCCTTTCCCACTATTTGGATGGATATTATTATTTGTATCCACATGATAGGTGTCAGTATTGGGGGCATCATTTTCAGTTGGTTATTGGGTGCCGATATCTTCCATGTGGAGTTCACATGAGTACTTGGACATGGGACCCTAGTTTACAATGGCGTTTGGACTACTTCAGCATGGTGGCTTCCATTTCTCAATGGGACCCTGGTTTTCTAGTCTACTTCAGCACTATGGTCCACACTTATCCATGGGACCCTGGTATATGGTTGTACATCAAGTGTTGAGGACAACGCTTTCATAAGGGGGATGGAATGTAAGGTATCTAGAGAGTTGGTGGGGGGGCCCAGAGGGCCTATAGTGATAATAGTGGAGGCCATTCAATGTAAGGTGGACTAGGCCCACTATATTATTAAATAAGGCCCACTATGTTAGTTAGATATAATAAATGGGTAATTAGATATAATAAATGTAAGAAGACTTCTTAGAAGGTTCTACTTCTAAAATATTCCTCTGCTGGAATGTTCTTAGGTGATGGTAGCACTATATAAAGGGGTTCAAGCAATGTAATGGGATATGAAGAGAATTATTGTATTTGGAGCGGTATCTCAATAGGAGGATGCTCCCTTGAAGAGGCAAGTGAACATGAGAGGATCCCTTCCATAATAGGATCCATTGTATGGTGTTTCCCTACCTCAAGGATTTCGAAATAATAAAGTGTGGTTTTTTCTATCTTGCTTTGTGGATCTATTGTGTATTCAGTATTTGTGGTGATTATATTTGTAGATATATTCAAGTACTTAACAAAGCTTTTGAGAGTCTTTGGGTGAGGCCAATCTTGCATAAATTCAATATTTTTAGGATCCACCCTGACATCATCCTTGCCAACAAGATGACCCAAGTACTCGACTTCTGAGGCACCAAAATCACATTTAGATTGCTTGAGGAAGAGTTGGTGTTGAGAGAGTAGATGGAGAACTCGATCCACATGAGAAAGATGGGTTGTCCAGGTTTTACTATAGATGAGGATATCATAAAAAAAAACTAAGACAAAATGACGGAGAAAAGGACGAAAGACATGATTCATGAGCCTTTGGAAGTGGAGGGAGCATTACACAAGCCAAAGGGCATTACCAAAAAGTCACAGTGGCCCTCATGAGTTCTAAATGAAGTCTTAGGAATTTCTGCCTCATTCATGCGTATCTAGTGGTAGCTAGAACGAAGATCAAGTTTAGTAAAGAACTGGGAGCCACTCAATTGATCCAAGAGGTCCTCAATGACAGGAATGGGAATTTTTTATTTAATGGTGAGTTTGTTGAGGGCACGAAAGTCAGGACACATGCGCCAAGAACCTTCTTTCTTAAGGACCACGACCACAGGAGAAGAGTAGGGTCTTGTACTAGGGCGGATAACACTTGTTGGCACCATTATTTGAGACCTCCTTCTTTTTCTTACTCCTGTAGAGTTATACTCTAATCTGAAGAATATTGTATTGACGAAATGCCCAAATGCTTAACATGAATAAATGTGTAGTAATTTCGCAACTTGAATGCAGGAGACACAGTTGCGTGGCAATAGATCTTGTATGTTCTGTTTTTTTTGTTTTTGTTTCTGTCCCAAAGGTGAGGGTATTCAAGGGTTCTACAGAAAAGGGTTTTCCCTGTGCTATAGCCCTCTGATATATGTGCGGGGTCCAACAGTAGTACTCAGCCCAATATCTTAGGGCACCAACTAAGAAGGCTAGATCGTGCCCTTATCCATACTACTCGACTACCCAGGTACTAGAAAGTATCTTCCTGAGTGTTGTTCTTGGTGGCACTATAGCAGTCAGGTGGCCGATCGGTTTATCTATGGAGGGCTTCAGAAGATCTAGGTCGATCTGTATACAGGTGTTGTCTAATGCACTACCACTCGAAGGGGTGCCAACAAGGGTTACAAGGGTGGAAAACATATGTGCTCTTAAGTACCACCTGCATTTCCTGCATGTATGAATCCTCGGCCATGGGTTTATGGGCGTAATGATAGATCTTTATAGCTTTAAGACGCCAGAATACGTTTCTACTATGAAAAAAAATTAACCCACAATTTTTTGTCGAGGAAGGTGTTCCAATACCACTTGTAATATTCCAGATATAAAATAGTATGCATAACATAAATAATTAGCTAGAAATGGCAGATAAACAATTATATAACAAAAAAAACACCACAATAATACCAAAATAATACCAAAATAACACCAGAAAGAGCACTTTGAATACTGAGAGAAATGTTCACTTACCTCTTCGAGGGGGAAACCTCCAGCAGAGCAGAGCTCTATTACAATAATATCCAAGACAAAACTTCTCATACCCTCTACTCCTATTTATACTAAATATGTCTATCCAAAAGAACAATCTACAGGAAGATCCATCTAGAAGCGAAAGCTTCTATTAGGTCTTCTTACATTTGACTTATTCCTCCTTATTGCTAGGAATTATTAATATTGACCTTTATTACATGGAAACTTATTATTCTACGTACATGAGGGGTTAGGTCCCTAACAATTAACCTCTTTTATGTTGTTTCTCAAGTTGTGTTGGATAGTACCACTTCCATTCTATGACATTGGTACTTGTGGGGGGTCATTTTGTTCAACTCTTGTTTCAAAATATCCTCCTTTGGTTCTGAGACATAGATCCATTGTGTATTCATTTGTGTGGCCATGATCACTGCTTCTATATATACATATTTCATGGATCCACAGTGTACTTGATTTTGTGTCCATGCTTTTGTCACTCTTGAGCATGGGTATGCTCGCCTCGGGAAGAGAGTACTCTTACTTGTTTTCTATTGTAGGTTCTGGTCTTGGACCTAGTTTTGGAAACTTTCACCTGGGCCTATTGCATTCTTGCCTCCCATATGTGTAGTGTATTGTGTCCATTAGTGTCTCTTTTGAACTCACACATTATGGGGCATCTGTTATAACATCAATTTCCACCACAAATGCATTGATGACATGCTTTCCCTTTTCGTTTCCTACTTTCATACATTTTTCCCCCTTTCCTCCTCTAAATTCTTCAAAAGACACTATTTTTTGACATGTATGCACCCTAACAATTATGCAAGGAATGTACATACATGTGTTGTTCCTTAGCAAGGTGCGTACACCTTTATTTTGCTCAAAAACAATATTACATGTATTTTTGGGCGAGGTTCATGGGTTTACCCAATTCATAACATCCTATTTCCCGTACACCATTTTTTGTACAATCCAACCACTTAGACATGGTATAAAATGATCCTAAGGCTAGAGGAGAAGAAAAATGATACTTGAAGGAAGATAATATTGACAATTTAGTATCCTGTCTGCAAGCCCTTATTCCCTCACTACTAATTCATTTCGTTAGAACTGCAAACCCCTATTTCCATCCTTCCATTGCTATATATATCTAGTCAAGAAGAATCTCATTTGTCTTCTTTGGGACTGCACAAGCATTGGAGTTAGAGATTCTACCTATAATTAGTGTCCTAGGTGGAGGAATCTGGATATAGGTTTTGGAGTAGTACCGCCAAAAGATGCAACTTCTAACAATCCTATTTTTGTTGTTAATTTAATGAAAATAACTCTCTTTTGTCAACTTCTAAGTTGTTATTGAATGATTGTTTCATTTAATTTCCAAGTAATTTAGAATACTAATTGGATTTAATTGTCATTTTCTTTAAAGTTATTTATTCGGATAACTACCTCTTTCTTGCAACACCTTTCTCTGTATGTGTGCAAGTAATCAGAGAAAGGATTAGAGTTTCAAAGCACAGATTCAATGATGAATTAACATCAAATGTAGGAAATAAGGTAAGTCTTTGTTTCTCTTTGCAAGGATTAATTAGTTAGTTATTTTATGCTTAACTTCTTTCTAGGATTGAGTTTGCGTTTCAAAGTTCCTCACTCTATTATGGCTTTAACCATAGAAATAGGGGGATTTCACTGTAACAACTTCACATATTAATTATACAAACCATTGACATATATTTGATGCATTTTCTCCTTACATGATGTTATGTTATAAAGTGTTCCATCTTCTTACCTCAAATTGAGAGTATAACAAGTGTCCTACAAACTAGGTCTCTACCTTCTTTGAACATGCCACTTATGCATTTCTAGTTTGTAATCTTGAAAAGGATATCAATATTTTCACGAGAGATGGTGAAACATCTACTTAAAGTTGATTTAGGTTTTTTTATATGCTTAAGTTTGGGTTTGGTTTTTCAA
>SNQJ01S0018936.1:141743-152238 GCA_010110895.2 Picea sitchensis
CATAAATGGGTTTGTGTGAGTCCTTTCCCTTGAGTGGCCGACTTTCAAAAGCTAGGGGACTTCCTTCTTGCATTAGGACAACACCAATTCCATTTGTCGAGGCATCACATTCCACAATAAAGGTTTTTGTGAAGTCTGGAGTGGTCAAGACAGGAGCTTTGCACATCACCTCTTTAAGCTGTTCAAAAGATTTAGTTTCCTCTGGAGTCCATGAAAATACATCCTTCTTAGTTAGTGTCGTTAAAGGTGTTGCTATTCTTCCATAAAGCTGAACAAACTTGCGGTAGTAACCTGTCAAACTGATGCAGGCGTGCTCCTCAGGGCACGTCCGCTCATAGGATCTTCTCCTTCCTCGGCCCGAAGAACACTAACCGGTCCTTCTATTTCTCTATCGGGAAATCTTCACCCACAGAACTCTTCGCGCGATCCCCCTCTTTACTTATCGGGGAATCAGACTTCGCGGTATTGCGAGGTCAATGGTCGAGCACTGGTGTTTCAGATCCCTGAACCTCAATGCAAGTCAACGTTGACCCCTCCTTTGCCTGTCGGGACTTCTCCTATCGCGATTTCACCACTTGCGATATCAAGAAATTCACTTTACCGACTCCCAAATCACGAGATGTTGAAACTCCAATGAGTTCGCTTGCTTTGACTTTTCAACGATCCCTTATCTCGTCGGGACTTTGGACTTCGAGGGATCGTGAATCCTAATGTCAATATTTCAGGACTTCTCGCCACGAAACTTCGATAGCTCGTTCCACCTGTCCTCCACTAACTCTGCTGTGGGCCACGCTATCCTTTAGCTGTCGGGATATCGCGTTTCGCGATTCCAAATTGCAAGAGTATCCTGTCCTCGAAACCTCCGATACTCTGAACCCCGACTTCTTCAGATATTTTGACACGCGTCCCTCTCAAGATCCACGGCTATGATCCCCTCACTGTTTCGGAACCCAAAAGGTCTCGGGCTCTTGACTTTTGAAACCCCGATATACCGATGACTTCTAGTTCCTGCCACCTGTCCCAACAGATGGACGACTCTGAGCTCGTCAGGGTATCGCGTTTCGCGATTTCGCGATTCCTGTTTCTATATTCACAGGACTTCAACCCACGAAACCCCGATGCACGATGTACGTGTAGATCTAACGGCCTTGAACGACTTGGATCAACGACTCTCCTCCTCCTAAGCTTTTAGCCTTTAAGAAATATGACTTTGTATCTCCCTTACACCTCCGCAAGATCCCACGGCCCACGAAGATTTGCGGTTTCTCCTCAGAGAATACCGACCGTCTATCTTTCCCAATGAATTATGTGAAATGAACCAAGTATTCCTCCACGAGGACTTATCCACCTGCGTGCACACTTGCAACGCCTCTTACGAACTCCCAATCATGACTTCCCTGCACAGTTCTTCAGCAGAATTCAAAGGCCTATCCTTCCTGATCTTTCTCACCACTCTGCATCTTAGAGAAGATTTTGGTTTGTGTGCACTCCTTGCAACAACCTTCAGATACCTTCAAATATCTGAGAATTCTCCGACTCTGCGCACACCTGCAACAACAGTCCTTCAATGCTCCGCTCAGATTCACAAACTGAGACTTTCCTTAGCCTGCGCACTCCTTGCATGGCTCCTATAACCCAATTTCACTTCTGGATGAACGAGAACAAGAGTTAAACTATCTGAGCCTTCTATCAACGCACTCCTTGTGGACGACTTCAACTGCACTCCTTGCAGGAATCCTTGCTCAGATAGAGAAACAATTGAAACTCATTTCTTCTCCTTCCTTTCTCAGATTTCAAACACTCAGCAAGAAATCATTCATACATAGCATGTAAAACAAATGCATAACAGGAAGTAAATACTCATGAGCATAGCATTCAACACACATACATAGAGAATAAACACAAAACCATGGAGTTGAATCAACTTCTTCTATTAATTCAAGCTCTATACATGGGTGTTCTTCCACAGCTCTCTGCTTCTCTTCTTCTCAATGCTCAAAATTATGTTACAATGCACAATGAGGGTGTCGATATCTCGTTTCCCTCTTTTTTTCTAAAACTGTCTAATCTAATATTAAAATCCTATCTACCTGCATTAACTATATTAAATGTCGTCTATCTACTAAGGATGAGAGCGTATGGCTCAAGGTCCTGATTACATTTACAAGTGCGCTTCATTAAATCTCCTCATTAATGTTTGCGCAACAGTTTCAAGGTGTTTTCAAAAATTTGTGCTGCCTTGTCCAGCTGTCCACTTGCATTCCAAGTTGGCTCGCTTGAACTAGGAGATGCGCCTGCATCATACTCCCTCGCTTGAAAATTTTCCCGGGCTCCTGTCCATGAGCTCCTGCACGGTATGTCCATGCTTCTGTATCTCCGCCTTAGTCTCCCAGCTGGCATTTTCCACTAGATGGTTCTTCCATTTGACCAGATACTCAAAGTATTCCTTCCACCTGGTTCTCTTACCCACTTTCTTGTCCAGTATGCACTCCATCTATGGCTTCTCTGCAACTGGCATTTGCCTTGTCCACTGGATCACTGGCTGCTCATTTTCTGCTTCTGTGTCCTCAGGTTTATATGGGTATAAATCTGATACATTGAATATCGAAGAAATTCCGATCCCATCGGGTAATTCAATCTCATAAGCATTTCCTCCCATTTTCTTCAAGACCTTGCAGGGTCCGATTTTCTTCATCTTCAATTTATTGTATGTCCCTCTCAGGAACCTTTCCTTCCTCAGATGTGTCAGAACCAGATCACCAACCTCGAACTAAAGTTGTCTTCTATGCTGATCAACTCTGCGTTTATATTCTTGGCTTGATTTCAATAGTCGCTCCTTCACCTGGCTGTGAAGTTCCTTCATCGCTTCAACGAATTCTTCTGCACTAGTGCTCCTAGTTGCATTCTGTTTTGAATCCCTTAATTCAGAAATCCCCCTCGGCTGTGTGCCATAAACAACCTGGAATGGACTCTGTCATGTACTCATGTTCACTGAATCGTTATATGCAAACTCTGCCTGCGGCAATATATTGTCCCAACTGTTGTGGTTCTCTGTCACCAAGCTTCTCAGCAAATCTCCTAGACTTCTGTTTACCACTTCTGTCTGTCCATCCGTCTGAGGATGATAAGCTAAACTAAACAACAAGTTAGTTCCCAGCTTCTTCCATAAGGTCCTCCAGAAATTCCCTATGAACTTAGTGTCTCTGTCCGAAACTATGCTCCTTGGTAAGCCATGAAGTCAAATGACTTCTTTGAAAAACAGGTTTGTGACGTGAGCCACGTCATTGGTTTTCTGACATGGGATAAAATGTGCCATCTTGGAAAATCTATCCACCACCACAAAGATCGAATCAAATCGTCCTTGTGTTCTTGGCAACCCCAATACAAAATCCATGCTAATCGCATCCCATGGACTTTCTGGTATGGGCAATGGTTGATAAAAACCCACATTTTGCTTCCTCCCCTTCGAATGCTAGCAAATTCTGCATCTGTCCACAAATCTCTTGACCTCTGATCGCATACCTAGCCAAAAGTATGATTCGCTCAGCTTTGCAAATGTCTTGTCACGAACGAAATGTCCGACCAATCCTCCACTGTGTTTCTCCTTCAACAGATTCTCCCTCATGGAGCAATTTGGAATACACAACTGATTGCCTTTAAACAACAATCCTTCCTAGATCATGTATTTGGCCCACTGGCTTCTATCTCTGAGAATTGGATTCTCAGTTTCTTTATACGCTTCCTTGAAGTCTGGATCATCTACGTACATGTCTCTAAGATCCTCAAAACCCAATGTTTTGACTTTGAATTCCTGCAAAAGCAAGCACTTCCTGCTCAAAGCATCAACAACTTTGTTAGCAGTACCAGAAAATATGTTTAATCACAAATGTAAAGTTCTGCATGTATTCAACCCACTTAACATGCCTCTGATTCAACTTCTCCTGTTGAGTCACAAACTATAATGCATATTTATCACTATATAAAACAAATTCCTTCGGAATCAAATAGTGCCTCCACTTTTTCAATGTCTGAATGATGGCATAAAACTCCTTATCATACGTGGAGTATTTCAATTTCGCCTCATTCAGCTTCTCGCTGAAATATGCAATCTCTCTGTCTTCTTGACTTAAGGCTGCCCCTATTGCAAACCCACTTGCATCGCATTTCACCCAAAATGTCTTCTGGAAATCCGGCAACACCAGAACAGGTTGTTCCGTGATCTTCCTTTTCAACAAATTGAAACTCTTTTCAGCCTCTTCAGTCCAGTGAAAAGATTTGTGTCTTTTCTTCACTGTGTCCATCATCGTTGCGCTGATTCCACTGAAATTCCTAATGAACTTTCGGTAGAAACTAGCCAACCCATGAAAACTTCTCACCTCAAATATATTCCTCGGTGATGGCCAATTCTTGATCACTTCCACCTTATCTGGATCCATCCTCAACTCATTTTCCGAAATAACAAATCCCAAATAAATGAGCCTTTTCTTCATGAATGAGGACTTCTTCATGTTTATCAATAACTTCTCCTGCTGCAATTTTTGCATCACTGTAGCCAAATGCTTCAGATGCTCCGCTGTTGTTTTACTGAAAACCAGTATGTCATCCAAATACACGATGACAAATTTCCCAATGAACTCCCTCAGGACTTCGTTCATCAACCTCATGAAGGTACTCGACGCTTTTCTTAAGCCAAACGACATAAAAATCCATTCATACAACCCCTCATTGGTTTTGAATGCTGTCTTCCATTCATCACCTTCTCTCATGCGAATCTGGTGATATCCGCTTTTCAAATCAATCTTCAAAAAATATTTGGCTCCGCTCAAGAAGTCCATCAGATCATCCATCCTCGGCAATGGAAATATGTACTTGATGGTTATTTTGTTGATCTCCCTTGAGTCGGTACACATCCTCCAGCCTCCATCTTTCTTCGGACTGAGTACTATCGAAACATCACATGGACTCAAGCTTTCCCTGACCAAACCTTTGTCCAACAACTCCTGGACTTTTCTTTTGACCTCTTCATTCTCTTGCAGCGTCAATCTGTACGCGGCTTTATTCGGAAAACTAGCTCCTGGTATGAGATCAATATGATGACTCACACTCCTGATTGGTGGCAATGAATGAGGTAATTTCTCCACTACAATGTCAGCGAACTCTTCCAGCAGCTCCTGAACCTCCTCTGGAAAATCATCCATTCTTGTGCTAGTCAAAACAATCATCGGTTTCCTGACCACAATGAACTGTGGATCCTCCTTCTTCTTAACCTCGGTAAGAAGTTCCTTCCCACTCATGAGAAGTACAGTGTTTCTCACTTCCGGCTTCACCTCCTTATCTTTAATTAGAAGCAACATGTGTGTCCTCCCATTCTTCTCTAAGGTATATGTATTCATCCTCCCATCATGAATCACATTTCTATCATATTGCCATGGTCTACCCAGAAATAGATGACAAACATCCATAGGAATAACATCACACAAGATCTTATCATTATATCCTCCTGTCTTGAATTCAACTAAACATTGTTTTGTGACAGTTACCTGGTGTCCTTTCTGTAGCCATGAAACTCTGTATGGGCTTGGATGATCAGTCGTCTCCAGCTCCAGATTCTTTACCATCTCTGTAGATATGAGATTATCCATGCTACCACTGTCCACTATGACCTTGCATACCCTGTCCTTGGTCTTGCAATCAGTCCTAAAAAGTCTGGTCCTTTGGATCGAACTCTCCACTTCTTTCTCTGGTGTCAAAAGGACTTTTCGCATTACCAGTGATCTTCCACCTTCAACATCCTCCGCCTCAACATTTGTCCCCTGTGCTTTGGTGATGTGAGTCTCTCCACTGTCCTTCTTTTTCTCTGGAAACTCGAATGACTTGTGCCCATTTTTTCCACACGTGAAGCATGTGATTACTCCACCTCTTCCTCTTCCTCTACCTCTGGTACGAGGAAACCTATTATTATCAACATATCCTCCTCTCTGCTCAGTATGCTATTCTCTTTGTTCAGCGTATTTCCCTCACTGTGAACTTCCACCTCTCTCTACTCAAGTCTGAGGTTTCTTCCAGTCTTCCTTAGGCTTCTAATATTTTTCTTGGGAAACCGATTTGCCTCTGGGCTGACTTCGGCCTCTGCCCTTCTGACTTTGCTTTTGGCTCATCTTTTCCTCAGCTTTTAGAGCCATCTGATAAGCATCTTCCACCGTTCATATGGTTACCATGCTCATCTCATCCTGGATGTCGTATCTCAAGCCATTCATATATCTGGCGACTTTCTCATCATCGCTCTCCCGATGACCTGCCCTGATGTTCAGTCTGTAGAATTCCTCAGTGTATTCTTTCACTATCATCAGTTTCTGTCTCAGGT
The DNA here is from genome assembly GCA_010110895.2 of Picea sitchensis. Classification (NCBI taxonomy): domain Eukaryota; kingdom Viridiplantae; phylum Streptophyta; class Pinopsida; order Pinales; family Pinaceae; genus Picea; species Picea sitchensis. Next base: position 148,108 of record SNQJ01S0018936.1, read on the forward strand.
TCTGCATTCTCCTGAACAGAGTAATTTGATATTCCCTCGGGATGAATTTCGCCTTCATCTTCGCGATCAACCTGTCCCAACTCTTAATTTTCTTCTTTCCTTGGCAATGCCTATCCGCTTGTAGTTCATCCCACCACAAGGTTGCATGTCCTTTTAATCTCGTGACGGCATGCCTGAATTTCTTGTCCTCTTCAATATATTCATAGTCAAAATAGGTGTCCAGATCTCTAATCCAATCTAGAACCTCTTCTACATCCAGATTTCCCTCATAAACTGGAATTTCCATTTTCACCTTTGCACCCATTCTTGCAACAACTTTAAGCAAGAGCTCATTTGCTGCATCTTCTGCTGTGACTTCTTCTTCTCCATGTCCAGCATCATCTTCATTTTCGGATTCACTGATATCTCCTACATCAGCTGTGCGCCTTTGTCTTATCTCCATGTCCACAAATCTAACGCGTAAGTTATTCAGATCTCTTTCTACTTCTGGATTCTGCACTTCTCTACCCTTTCCTCTGGGCATTTCCCTTTCCTCCTCTGGATTGGGTGATTGTTTATCTCTTCTCCTTGGCGGCATGGTGAATTCTCCTTTTCCCTGCTATAGAAAGAAAAGAAGCTTTTCTATGCTCTGATACCACTTGACGCAGGTGTGCTCCTCAGGCCACGTCCGCTCACAGGATCTTCTCCTTCCTCGGCCCGAAGAACACCAACCGGTCCTTCTATTTCTCTATCGAGAAATATTCACCCACATAACTCTTCGCGCGATCCCCCTCTTAACTTATCGGGGAATTGGACTTTGCGGTATCGCGAGGTCAATGGTCGAGCGCTGGTGTTTCGGATCCCCGAACCCTGATGCAAGTCAACGCTGACCCCTCCTTTGCCTATCGGGACTTATCGTATCGTGATTTCGCCACTCGCGATATCAAGCAATTCACTTTACCAACTCCCGACTCACGAGATGCCGAAACTCCGGTGAGCTCGCTTGCTTTGACTTTTCAACGATCCCTTATCCCGTCGAGACTTTGGACTTCGCGGGATCGCGAATCCTAATGTTAATATTTTGGGACTTCTCGCCACGAAACTCCGATAGCTCGTGCCACCTGTCCTCCACTAACTCCATTGTGGGCCATGCTATCCTTTAGCTGTCGGGATATCGTGTTTCGCGATTCCAAATTGCAAGAGTATCCTATCCTCGAAACCTCCGATACTCCGAACCCCGACTTCTTCAGATCTTCTGACACGTGTCCCTCTCGAGATCCATGGCTATGATCCCCTCGCTGTTTCGGAACCCAAAAGGTCTCAGGCTCTTGACTTTTGAAACCCCAATATACCGATGACTTCTGGTTCCTGCCACCTATCCCAACAGATGGACGACTCTGAGCTCGTTAGGGTATCGCGTTTCATGATTTCGCGATTCTTGTTGCTATATTCACGGGACTTCAACCCATGAAACCCCAATGCACGATGTACGTGTAGATCTAACGGCTTTGACCGACTTGGATCAACGACTCTCCTCCTCTTGAGCTTTTAGCCTTTAGGAAATATGACACTGTATCTCCCTTACACCTCCGCAAGATCCCACGACCCATGGAGATTCGTGGTTTCTCCTCAAAGAATACCGACCGTCTATCTTTCCTGATGAATTCTATGAAATGAACCAAGTATTCCTCCATGAGGACTTATCCACCTACGTGCACAATTGCAACGCCTCTTATGAAATCCCAATCACGACTTCCCTACACAGTTCTTCAGCAGAATTCAAAGGCCTATCCTTCCTGAGATTTCTCACCACTCTGAGTCTTAGAGAAGATTTGGTTTGCGCGCACTCCTTGCGGCAACCTTCAGATACCTTCAAATATCTGAAAATTCTTTGACTCTGTGCACACTTGCAGCAACAGTCCTTCAATGCTCTGCTCAGATTCACAAACTGAGACTTTCCTTAGCCTGCGCACTCCTTGCATGGCTCCTATAACCCAATTTCACTTCTGGGTGAACGAGAACAAGAGTTAAACTATCTGAGCCTTCTGTCAACGCACTCCTTGCGGACGACTTCAACTGCACTCCTTGCAGGAATCCTTGCTCAAATAGAGAAACAATTGAAACTCATTTCTTCTCCTTCCTTTCTCAGATTTCAAACACTCAACAAGAAATAATTCATACATAGCATGTAAAACAAATGCATAACAAGAAGTAAATACTCATGAGCATAACATTCAGCACACATACACAAAGAACAAAACAAAACCATGGAGTTGAATCAACTTCTTCTATTAATTCAAGCTCTGTACATGGGTGTTCTTCCACAGCTCTCTGCTTCTCTTCTTCTCAATGCTCATAATTATGTTACAATGCACAATGAGGGTGTCTATATCCCATTTCCCTCTTTTTTTCTAAAACTTTCTAATCTAATATTAAAATCCTATCTACCTACATTAACTATATTAAATGCCTTCTATCTACTAAGGACAAGAGCGTATCGCTCAAGGTCCCGATTACATTTACAAGTGCGCTTCATTAAATATCCTCATTAATGTTCACGCAACAGTTTCAAGGTGTTTTCAAAAATTTGTGCTAGCTTGTCCAACTGTCCACTTGCATTCCGTGCTGGCTCGCTTGAACTGGGAGATGTGCCTGCATCACAAACCCAAAAATCCTCTAAGATTCTTCAATGTTTTGGGAATCGCCAAGTCCATCATGGCCTTAATATTGTTAGGGTCTACCTTGACACCATGAAATAAAATATGACCTAAATACTCTACCTCATTCACCCCAAAGAAACATTTAGATGGTTTGGCATATAGTTGTTGCTCCTTTAGTAGTTGTAACACCTTGTCAACATGTCACACATGATCCTCCCAAGAGTTGCTATAGATTAGTATATCATAAAAAATACTAACACAAATTTTTGAAGGAAGGGATTGAAAATGGAATACATCAACCCTTGGACTGCGGAAGGTGCATTTGTAAGGCCAAAAGGCATGACCAAAAATTCATAATGGCCTTCATGAGTTCATAATGTTGTTTTGGGGATATCTTCTTCCTTCATTCTAATCCGATGATACCCTGAACGAAGATCCAACTTTGTGAAATAGATTTCTCTATGTAGTTCATCTAACAATTCATCAATGATGGGAATGGGAAACTTATCTTTAATAATGATCTTGTTGAGCTCTCTATAATATGGACACATACACCATGCGCCATATTTATTGAATACCATTACCACTGGTGCAGAGTAAGAACTTTGGCTAGGTCTAATAATGCCAGCCTCTAACATTTCTTCAACCATGCACTCAATTTCACTCTTCTGGGAATAAGGGTATATGTATGGCCCAATGTTAGGAGGAACACTCCCAAGAATTAGGTGAATATCATGATCATGATTTAGAGTGGGTGGAAGACCTTTGGGAATATATTCAAATACTTTGGAATGCTTATCAATGATCCCTTGGAGATCTAGGGGAATAGATGGCCTAGATGTTTGAACATCTAGTGAGCATAGTTGTGCAATTACACCTTGATTCCCATTTTTAAATAATTTTGTCATGCCATTGGAGCTTATCACCTTACTGAGTTTCCATGTCATACCTCTTAACTCGATTTCTTTTCCTTCCAATGAAAATTTCATGAAAAGTTCTTGAAAATTAAAAGCCATTGTTCCTAATGATTGCAACCATTGGATTCCTAGTACGACATCAACACCACCCATGGGTATAGAAATAATTGGACTATTCATTACATATTCCTCCATGGTAAGATTGATCTTATTGCATTTTCCTGAGCAATTGATAGTTTCTCTATCTTCAATCATTACTTGAAACTATGGTGCTGGATATACAAAGAAGTTGAGAGCTTTGGCTAATTTATAGTGAGTGAAATTATGAGTACTACCATAATCAATTAGGACTATTACATTTTTCTTTTTGATATATCCTTCGATCTTGAGGGTTTGAGGAGTGTTAATTCCAGCCAATGCATTACACGATATCGTGAGAGTAAACTCTTCAGAAGAAATCACGTCTACATTTTCATCTTGAGATGGCTCCTGTTCTTCTTATTCTTCTTCTTCCTCTTCACAATCTATGTAGAATAATTTATTCTCACCACACTTATGTCCCTTACTATACTTGC
>SNQJ01S0018937.1:8008-19449 GCA_010110895.2 Picea sitchensis
AGTAACGTTCTAAGAGACGTGCCCTAAGGAAACGTCAGTGCAAAGTAGGATCATAAACCCGATAAACTCCATTTAACTGGGACACAACCAGCTGAGCATCTAAGTAGACCCAGAGGAGAGAAATGCCATGCAACAAAGCGTCACGAAGAAACTCTATCACTGCGTTGTACTCGGTGACATTGTTTGTGGCGTCACCTAGACAAATACCTCTGGAAGATAGCAATTGGCCTCTAGGTGTGAAAATCACCCAAGCTATGGAAGAAAGCCTCTGAGTGTGTCTGCTAGCGTCGTTTGCGAATCCAAAGAACACCTCTGATTCACTTGACATCTGCCACAGTGAAAAAGAAGACATAAAATAACTACACGTCCATAAAACAAAAAGACAAAAAAATGTATAAGAACTATACATATGTACAAGAAGTCACCCGGGCGACCAACCTAAGAGTAATACTTCTTGAGGCAGAGCCCATTTCTAGGCTCCACCAAGGCATTTCCTTCAAAGTCAACCAGACGGTAAGCACCCTTCTTCAAGACCTCTTTCACAGTGAACAGTCTGAACCACATGGGTTTGAACTTGCCTGCCCCCAAGGGATCTTTGTCTTCATCATAGACCAGGACAAGATCACCTTTGGAGAAAATCTGAGGACGAATGGACCAATCATACTGACACTTGACTTGTTGCTTATGAGCCTCATTGGTCGAGGCTGCATCATGACGTTGCTCATCGAGCTGCTCGAGATATAATAGGTGTTCCTTGAGTGGTGAAGTGTCCAGCAATAATTCCACTACCAACTTTAAAGACGGGATCTGGCACTCAATAGGAAAGACTTCTTCCAACCCATATACGAGTTGAAAAGGTGAGAAACCAGTGGTAGTCTTCACAGATGTTCGGTAGGCCCACAACGCCAAGTACAATATCAAATGCCAATTTGACTTGGTAGAATTGATCATTCACTGAAGAATAGTCTTGAGGAACTTATTCACCGCTTCAACCTGACCATTCACTTGTGGGTGGTAAGGTGACGAATGTTCTTTCCTCAACCCAAGATTTGATGTTAACTCAGTCATCATTTTTTTTTGGAAGTGACTGCCATGGTCAGTGACAATCTCCTTCAGGATGTCGGACCTTGCTACTATCTGGTTAAAAATGAAAAGAGTCGTTGTTTCGCCATCATTGTTGAATGTTGGCATAGCCTTGACCCACTTTGTGAAGTAGTCTACCACTATGATGATGTAACAATGCCCTCTGGCTGAAGTCAGGTGACATGTAGTAAAGTCAATCCCCCACTTGGTGAAAGGACCAACAACAATGACAGGAAACATGGGAGCAGGATGTGCCCGCATCTTACGAGAGAAGATCTAACATGGATGGCACTTCTTGATCGCCTCAACGCAATATTTGATTAACGAGGGCTAGAAGTAACTAGCACGTAGAATCTTATGGGTTGTTCCCAACCCATACAAATGACCACCACATGATTCAGTGTGGCAGTCGTTCAGAGCGAGCTCTGCTTCCTCGTGGATAAGGAACCAGAGAAGAAAGGAATCTACACATCGACGATATAAAGTGTCATTGAGTATGAGATAGTTTCATGCCTGATGGCGAATTCGTCGACGCTCATCATGGGAAGCAGAAGCAGGACACTTCAAAGTCTGGAGATAGACTAGTATATCTCCATACCAGAGGTCTGAATATGCGATTATAAAAAGATCTCCTTTGATAGGCGATTCTTCAGGCGTGATATCACTAGACTTGACCGGAAGTTCCGAAATAAGTTCGACAAAGACCAACGACTTTTTGGATTTCACGGAAACAAAATATAAGTCAAGTTCCTGGAGGATTATAATCCATCTACTGAAATTTCTGCCAATGACCCATTGTGTCAACACATATTTGAAATGGTTCACAATGGCAATGACAGTGGTCTTCCAAAGCAGAATGTAATGATGGAACCGCTGGACAACATGCACTGCTTCCAATGCAAGCTTCTCAATGTGGCAATAGTTGAGTTTCGACCCAACCAGGCCTCAGCTCAGGTAATAAATAACATGCTCCTAGAGCAGATCATCCTCTTGAACCAAGACCATGGCGATGGTCGACTCTGCAGCAGCCAAGTACAACAAGAAATCTTTGTTATAATCGAGGGGGGTGGAGCATAGGGGCAGACGTAAGGGCATGTTTCAATGCTTCAAAAGAGTGTTGAGTGGCTTCATCCCAATAGAACGACACTCCCTTTTTCAAGAGACGCATAAACCCTTTAGTGATCTCGATGTAATTCATGACAAAATGCCGAAGAAAGTTCGCTTTCCCCTGTAAGCTCTGAAGCTGGGGTATTGTGCACGGGGGAGGAAATTGAACTATCACCTCAACCTTAAGAGGATCGACCATGATCCCTATTGTCGAAACAATGAAACCTAAGAGAGGCTTATTGTCACACAAAAACTACATTTGTTAGGATTCAAACGAATCTGATAGTAGCGACATCGTTCAAATATTAGTCGAAGGTGTGCAGGATGATCAGATCTCTTGCGAGAGCGTGATGCTAGATCATCAAGATATGCCTCAACTATATATTTAAGGTCGTAAAAATAAAACGACATGGCCCACTAAAAAGTGGCTCCAACATTCTTCAGGCCAAAACGCATCCTACGATACGCGAACATGCCCCAAGGACAAATAAAAGATGTTTTATGCTAGTCATCGAGTTTGATCTAAATCTGGTTATATCCCGAAAAACCATCCATGAATGAAAATACCTCAGAGCCAGCGCATTCATCAACAATCTGATCGATGAATGGGGTGGGAAAATTATATTTCGAACAAGCCTTGTTCAAGTCACGGAAGTCCATGCACACACAAATCATACCATGTTTCTCGTTAACCAAAACGAGGTTTGACACCCATTCCAACAACTACACTGGGTAGATAAAACTGACTTTAAGCAGTTTCTCTACTTCAGCCTTAACTGTTGTCGCTTTCGGAGGATTTACTAGACGAAGCTTCTGTCGGACCAACTTGGAATTAGGATAATTCGTTATTTCATGTTCGACAATTATTGGGTCTATGCCTGACATCTCGTCATAAGACCAGGAAAAAACGTTGCGAAATTCCTTAAATAACTATGTATAAATTCGAATATATTCGGGGGAGCACTCTGCTCTGATGAAAACATTCTCCACAACGCCATGGGTTCTGGAGATATATATGGGAATCGTTTAAGCGATACTCACCATATTACCCTTAGCATAAACTGTGTGCATAGCCAAAGGATTAATAGGACAAGACCTATCTCCATTCACGGTCAAAACAAATTCTCCTGCCTCTATTCTCCTTAACTATGGAAGAAAGTAAGATCTATGATGAAGATCATCCCATGGTTTGTCTAGACTAATCAATGCCTCAAGAATCGCCTCGTCAGAGGGCAAGACTAAGTCTAAAGGATCTAGTATAGTGGCAAGGGAACCTTGAGGCCATATAGGCTCGAGAACTGGATCTAACTCATGTGTGGGAGTCGGATTGGGCTCAGCTGAAACTTGATGGACAATATTGTATGCAACCTCAACCACAAACAAAGGCATGGCCATGCCAAGATGCCCTGTCCCTTCCATCGAAGTCGATGGGGAAGGAAGAGTCCATGGATCGTGAAAGTAAGTCATTCAAAACAACGACACTTGAAAGATTTCAGCCCTAGGTTGGTTAGGGCCACCAAATATAAGCTTGACATTGCCAGAAGGTGGTGGGTAATCAAAAGTACCCATCAATGATGGACATAAACCAACCCCTAATTTGAGGGTGTAGTGCTGAGGATTATCAATCATCGGGACCGTTGAAGCCCCCGATGAAGGGTCAGGATGAGAAAAGGACAACTGGTCAATGGTCACAATCCGACCCTTGTGCGGAAACAACAAGAGCCAAAAAACTGTAGCAACCACTACATGCATTTCATAAGTCCAACTCCTCCCTAACAAAAGGTTGTAGTCGAGAGATGCATCGACCACTTCAACTTCGACGCACACGGTTTTTCCTCCCAACTGCACGAGGAAAGAAGGAACAATTCCATGTAGTCTGAACGACCGACCATCGAACTCTGTAAGTAACGTAGGCGACAGAGACAAACCAGGTTGGTCAATGGCCTTCCAACATACCAACGACATCATGCAAGTCGAGGTGCCCTATTCAACCACCGTACAGAAAATATTTTGAGTAAAATATTTCGTGGTGTAAGCCACTACTATCTGAAACACAAACGTGGTAAGGAAGACGAGATTTCAAGTCGGTTGGATCAAGAACGATCGCTCTCAGGTTACAAGTCTCTATTGATCCCAAGGCATATAATAGATCATTTCTCTGCGAAGGGAAAATTTGAAGGACTTCCAAAGCATACATTGTGCAAGGGGTTCGTGCCAAATCTTCCACAACGGAGTAATTTTGGGCAGCCCTCGCATTTGGATTATGAGAAGCTTTCTTGAACGCACCTTTCGGGATGCATGTCATTGTTTTGCCCGCCATCTTCTCAATCTGGAGAGGAACCGGTGGGTTTGTGGCTTCTTTTCCCTTTTCGATAGATTTTGGCATTATGTAATCTCGGTCTCTGGTTGTTATATGAGCCTCGGCATTCATCATGTAAACATTTGCGACCAGGTTATTACTGGTAGACGCGGGGGGTCCTTGACTGCCCCCTTCCGCGCTCAAGGACGTTGAAGCTTGAGTCATGTTTTACTCATGTGGAAATGGGTTCATCAGCATAGTAGGTTGTTGTTACGCTAATAGCTTCTAAGCTTCCACAAGTTGAGGGCACAAATGAGTCAGGTGGTCTTCCATGCAAAGGTTACACGGATACTTCGACTTTCTCTTCTCTGATTTTCCCCCACGAGCATTGTTAGTAGCCTTTTTGTCCCCTTTACCCTGTGTGTTATGTTTCTTCTTCTTTCCTTCAGACTGTTGGTTGGCCTTTCGGTTCGTAGACTGCACACTATGTATGTATGACATTTGGGTAGGGGGAACAGTTGAACCTAAGGTCTGGCTAGTCGTAGTGTGTTGTATCGATAATTGTTGCAACTGATTTGACAACAAATCAGTGGACTTTGCATGTGTTGAGCCCACAATACCATCAGCATGGGGTCAAAATAATTTCTTGGCTTTGTTGAGGATGGACCATGGCACATCCGACAAAATCTCATAGAGCATGTCAGACTGAGAGTACATCAGTTCAAGTTGTTGCACTCTCATTATCGCCTCCTCCTCTGAAAACACTCCAAAAATTACTACGTCCTTGGAGATTTCAGGCACCAAAGACTTTAGGAACCACTCTAGCAAGAAAGTCGGTGGGACCTAGACCTTAATCAATCTCTTCCGACACCGCCATTCTCGGATATGATCAGAGATATGGTCTGCCTTAGTTTGCTCAAATTTGGCCAACAATTTAGTGTCAGCATCGTATCTCATGGGTAACTGGAAATGTTTCAAGACGACCATCGCCAAGTCGTTAAAGTAAGAATACCTCGAGTGTTCGAGCTCAATATACCATTTTGTGTCACCCCCGATAAGAGTGGGTTGAAAAAGGTGAAACTGGACGGAGTCATCTCGCAGTGATTTTCACGAGCACCATAAGTGAAAGGTTGTCACGTGATCACCTAGATCTTTGTCAGGCTTGCCTTCGAATTTTAGAATATCCGAGGGCAACTTAGTTGGCATGGGGGGCTAACGCAGATCATGAAAAATTGGGTCGTTGACTAACCTCGATAAGTCTGGCAGATGCAATGTCACGAAAAACGGTAGTTTAGGTTGAGTATTATATATAGGAAAAAGGGGTCCTGGAGTTTGACTGGCACCAAGTTTCCAAAAAAAGTTGGACTATTGGCCAGGGTTCTGGTAGAAAATATGACCTTGACCAGCGTACAGAAACTGTGTTTGTTAGGATATCATCATATGACTCTCGTAATTGGACAACATGTCTTGGGTGGGGATTTCTCCCTGCGTTGTGTTCCGAGGATTTTGGAAGGGGATGCCCCCAGTCGATTCGAAGGGCATAGGTATTGAACCCTACCCTGGGTTACATTGAGCATGGAAGGGGTTGCCCCGACCGACATCCCTTGTGAGGGAACTGATCCCTGCCAAGGATTCCAAAGCCCCTGAGAGGAGAAAACTCGTGTACTCACTCTCTATGTAGGAATAGTACCCTGCATGGGGTTCTGTTGCCCAAAACTGGGGTTGCCCCCAGCTGAGACGGCAACCGAAGAAAAAGTGTTGTTCCCAAACACACTGAACAAATAGAACGCCATGGATCCCACTGACGTTGTGTAAAACGAAGGTCCTAAACTGCCTACTCCAATCAAGTTGTAATCAGTATTCAGCCCGATGGGTTGCTGGAAAGCACCATCGAGTGAGGGGGACGGAGAAGGTATATGACCCCCACCATAAGAGATAGCATTAAAGGGGACTGAATTTCCCTCGGTAGACCCTTGCATGGGAGCGTTTGAGATCCCTTCCCCCAGACCCATGGTTTGTAAGCTGGAGTAGGTAAGGAATAAGTTCGAATCGAAGTTGGGCATCCCATATGAGAATGGAGGGCCCGTCACACTCTGTGTAAACGGAGCAGTGGTCATTATTGTTGGTGGTATCAGACCATTGCCCGAGGTAGAGGGAGTCGAGACCATTGTGGTACAGACTAGCGAAGGTGGGATAGGAGGCAAGATACCCCCTATGGTAGTAGTCGAAATAGGAGTATGAAGACTCTTGGACGAAGTAGAAACATTTGCTTCCATGGTTGTTTGTAAGACTAACTAGCGCTCGGAAGGTGTCACCTCAGGAGGAACAACTTGTACTAAGATCGGTGTCGACAAGTCAGTAATCGGAGGGTTGGCTGGCCCGAGAGATTCTGCCCCAAGGTTAGAAACAGTAGGTTCCTCCGCAGTCAAATAGTCTCCTCATGGAGTAGGTTTGGGCACAGTTTCCTACGGCTCGGTCACTTTGAACGACCCTTAGTTGGTCAAGTCTTCGTTGTAACAATGGCGGAGGTGGCTCCAATGCAACCGGTGGCAGGCCCTGAAGCCTTCGCAACCGATGGAGCTCTTGATCTTCCACTTTGTTAAAAGATCAATCGACACAATAAGGCTTGACTAGCGTTTAAACACCAAGCACACAATAGAAAATTCCTATAAGACAAATCAAGCGGTCAACTATCTAGTAGGAAGAACAGTTACACCAGTCAACACTAGAGAAACTAACCAGTGCAAGTGCAACTCAAACACGGAAGCACCCTTCAGGTATACTCTCGGAAGCATGGCCTGAACGTCTACCCTAGGTACCACGGTACACCCCCGCAACCACCCGTGTAAGTCCCTAGAATATGGGCAACTAAGTTGTCATCTCGAAGTCAGTCACCTGGCAGGTACAATCGATAGTCGGGCAGATCGCAATGAGCAGGATAACAAGTCTGAAACCTATCAAGGGTATCGAAAGCAAGTGTTCTATAAGACAACAGAGGATCTCGAACAAATTTGAGGTCCACGAAGCTCTGTAGGAAAATGAAGTCGGTAGTACTCCCAAGACATATCCTCAATATGTGTTCCCCACTACGTTCAGTCCAGCTTTGGAGGTTTATCTATGTTGGCTTTCTTCACGTGACCTCGTGTTTAGCCCCTGTGTTAGAGGGGGGTCCCAGATAACTTTTACAACACTGGACTTAAACACTCCCTAACTCGGACTCCAATATTTGTTTAACGACCTTGAAAAGTTTCCTCTCCAACCTAATTCAAGGCCCTCACCCTAAACTAGTTGGTTGACCCTACAAAGATAAAAAGTCTAGTTTATTTTAGATTATACGTTCTTTTTAATGGCTTGATTTACTCATGGGGTATGGTGGTGAAACTAGTGATGTTATAAGAGGAGAAAAATACGAAACTTGAAAGCAAAATTACTTCTAATCCAAAAGCAAAGTTTTATAACTAACTCTTCGTAACCAACTTTTCTTTAACTAATTTTTTCAAGAACTTGTAAAGAAAACCTAAAATGTACTTTCGCTTGACTACAAGCTACTTATGTTTCAAGAAATCAATAAAGAACTTAAAAAACAGACTCTTTTTCCTTTTTAGAAAATAACCAACTCTAACTACTTTATCAAACTGAAAATAAAATCTTTTTTTTTTAAATTGTGTTAAAGAGAAAAACTGAAATAAATCTTTTTCTTTTTTCAAAGCAAGTGAAAGGGGTAAAAAGAACACTAAAACAAGACTGAAACATATCTTTATCCCACTGCGGATTGCAGGGAACACTTGAGAAACCAAGAAGGCAGATCTACAAATCAATAGCTTGTTCAAAACCCTTTCAAAAGTAAACACAAGAAAATCAAGAAGACAAGTAAATTGAACTCTAAACCTAGGCTATGGTTGTAAACAGAGACTCTGGACTGATCCAAGAAAACCCTAAGAAGTGTAAACTTCAATCAAGAAAGAGGAAAACTCCCTCTTTTTCAAAAATTATCTTGAAACAGAGACGTGAGTTGTTGCATTAGCAGCCTGCGTATGTACGCGGATTGGTTATTGAGCAGAGCGTGTATGTACACGGGCTGACTCAAGACAAGGCATGTACACCTCTGTATCCTTCCAAAAAATAAAAGATCAAGTAGTCTTACAGGGCAGGGGCAACTGGTATAGCACCTAAAGGTGACCATAATCCCTTGACAGACTCAGAAAACTCGACAGAAACTTGAAAGGCCAACAAACCAATCAAACAACCCAAAATCCCCTAAAAAACCCTAGAAGCTTCCCCAGTATGGTCACCAGTTCTGCTAGCAAGAAAAAAAACCCTTTAACTACACTAGGGTTCAAAATGTAGGCAGATCCAATAACCGTCTAAAAGCTAATTAATTCTCTATACTACCCAAAACATACCAAAACTAATATAAAGAAATCAAAGAGAAAGGAGATCAGGCAACTATACCTCTAATCCCATCTCTGGTGATGACCTCCTTACGCTTGGAAGTTCCATTGACTGGACGCCTCCTCCCAGGGCTGACCTACATCCAAAGATTGACAAACAGAGAACTACAAGCATGCTATTCCATATATAAGTTAGGGTTAGATGTTAGAATTTCAAGCATAAATCAATAAAAGTATTCAAGACACCATCATTTGGGACAGGAAAATGTAATTCTTGTATTCATAACATGAAGATTATACCTTAACAATCTAAGTTGGCCATTGTTCCACGAACCTGGTCTAGGCTCCTCTTCACCATCTTCAAAGTGCACCTTGTATGAACTTCTTCTCTCAACCTTCTTATCTCTTCTATGGAAGTGAATGGGTTAAATGGAGGAAGAAGGGGCTAATGAGGGAATGTTGAGGCAATTTCTCACAAAAGTCAACAATATCTTGGGCAAGGAGGGGAAGTGAAATCGGGCAGAGTTTCATTGTTCTTATGCTTAGATCTGAAATGAGACCCCAATGCCTCCTTCTATATGAAAAAAGGACGGTTATTTGTTTGGGTGACGGGCTATAGCAGGTGAATTAGTTGGAAAACTACCAATAGCCCGTAAATTTCAACAAATTCCTTGCAACTTTTGCAAGTATACGCGGGTTGTAATGGTGCAACATGCATATGTACATGAGTTGTAGTGGTGCAGCTAGCGTATGTACACGAGAAGTAATGGTGCAGGGCGTGTACATCTTCTAAAAATTGGTTTTTTAAGAAGAGCCACTCAACAGTGCTTTGGAAAAATATGCAAGTAAGAGGGCCCAGGCCATGTATGCATGAATAGGTCAATTTAGGGCCATAATAGTCATTGACATACAACACTACATAAATGAAGTGATTACCAACCTGTTTGGAATATACACAATGATTAGCCATGCTTCTTACAAATCCTTGTCCAAGGATGTATGTGTCAAACTTTTGCTACCACATCCTAGGTGATTGCTTCAGGCCATATAATGACTTCTTTAGCTTACAGACCATCTCTTTTGTCCCCTTCACTGCAAATCCTTATGGCTTCTTCATGTATATTTATTCTTACAAATCCTCATGTAGGAATGTTGTCTTCACAACCATCCATTCTACTTCAAATTCAAAAGAAACAACAACAGATAAAATAAATCTAATAGAAGTTAACTTTGAAATAGGAGAAAAAAAATTCACCAAAGTAAATTCCCTCTACCTAGGAATAACCTTTTTCTACTACTTGAGCTTAGTATTTCTCCACTTTGCCTTCTACATTCGACTTCTTATTAAACACCCATTTGTTGCAAATGGCCTTTATTCTAGTTGGCAACTCAACTAGATCCCATGCCTCATTCTTATCCAAGGAATCCATCTCTTCACCCATGGCGTTCTTCTATAGTTTATTGTCCTCTGAATTTATTGCTTCCCTGACAGTTCTGAGATCATCATCTGTAATAGATAAAGAAAAATTAACATGAAAATCAGGTGTACTATACCTTTCTAGTTTCCTTCTTTGCCTCATTGATATCCTCAATACTGGAGTATGAGGTTAGTATTTTTCTAATTCGTCTTCTTTTGTTGATTCATATTTTGCATCATCCAACTCAAACTCTATTTTCTCAAGTTCTTCTTGCCTTGGTGGGAATTCCAGTTTGGGAACATCTTTAACCTCTCTAAAAACAACATCCCTATTGTAAATAGTCTTCCTAGTTTATGGGTTCCAAAGGTACCTTTCATACCATCTTTATAACAAATAAAGATACACTTTTCAGCTTTATTATCCAGCTTACTCCTGTTTTCCTATGAAACATGTACATAAGCATCACAACCAAATACTCTAAGATGTTCAAGAGAGGGTTTCTTACCAATCCATACATCATGTCGAGTTTTTTCCACCAACACTGATGAGGGTGATCAATTTACCAAGTAACATGCAGTACCCACTGCCTCTGCCCATAATTCTTGCCCTAACCCAACACCATTGAGCATGCTCCTTGCTTTTTCCATCAACGTCCTATTCATCCTTTCTACAACCCCATTTTGTTGAGGTGTGTATGGAGTAGTCTTTTTCCTTGCTATACTACACTTCTTATAGAATTCTTCGAATTCAATTCTGTATAATTCTCCACCATTATCTGTCCTCGGTACCTTTATTTTCTTCTCTGCCTAGTTTTCTACCAGAGCCTTAAACTTTTTAAATTTATCAAATACCTTATATTTCTTCCTAAGAAAATAAATCCATGTGTTCCTTGAGAAATCATCTATGAAAGAAACATAATACACAAATTTACCTAGTGATGGAACATGCACAGGTCCAAAAACATCACTATGTTTTAACTCTAAGACCCCCTTTGCTCTCGTAGAACTAGATGGGAATCTTACTCAATTCTATTTACCATATATGCAATGTTCACATAAATCAAAATCCAAGGTGCAATTAGACATACCTTTAACCATATCTTTACTATGTAGTGTTTGAAGGCCCTTTTCTCCAATATGTCTC
>SNQJ01S0018937.1:20376-54728 GCA_010110895.2 Picea sitchensis
TTGACTTACCAGAGTATTGAAGTCATTTAGATGCTCTATCACATAATCTCCATCTTCCATCCTAAGATTATACAACTTCTTTCAAAGAAAAAACTTGTTTACCAGGGACTTTGACTGATACAAATTCCCCAACTTTTCCCATAGTTCCTTGGTTGTTAATTCTCGTGACACATTTAGTAACACTGAATCTTCTAGGTAGAGTCAAATCGTACTCCTTTCTCTTCTATCTAGCTTCTCCCAATATTATTTCAACATACCAGTAGATTGAGTACTAGTAGTTTGTGTACCAGTAGGTTGTGTACCAGTCGGTTGTGTACCAGTAAGTTGTGTACCAAGATCCACAACAATCCATTGTTCTTTGTCTACAAGAAGGCGTCTATCTTGAGCTTCCATAGCTCAAAGTTTTGACCGTTGAACTTCTTAATCTCAATTCTAGAACTGATCACCATTATCTTTTAACGCATGAATCACCACTAAAAAGCTCCCACTGAACGTAGGTTTATCAAAGACCCAAGGTAAACTTTATCTATCAAGACTGATCCAAACCCTCAGCAACAAAGGCATCCCCCTAAATCCAAAAGCGTGCTCTGATACCACATGTAAGTTACAAACTTGTGAAGTAAAACAATGCACACAAATTCTTAAGTAAAATAAAAATTAATCAATGGCTCATACACATAGTACACAGAGATTTACGTTGGAAACCTTTGATCAAGAGAAAACCAACCTTCCTTGGTGTCGCACCTCTCAACTCTTCATTGTAGTAATTTCACCATTCAAAATAGAATATATACAATATTTTAGGTATTCAACAGCTACCAAAACCCTAATCCCTTAATCCAGGATTAATTTATAAAACCGCAAAAAATAACAAAAAATGTTAAAATAGCAAAAACTGCCTTAAATTTTTTTAACGCTTCATGTAACCAGGGGTGGAAATCTTGGCCCCCCCTAGGACCCCTCCTCTGGTAGCACCCGGCGCACACACCCACAAGGAATGACAGGTGATGGGATCATTAGACACAGTTGTCAAATCTGATGCACCCCCCACCCTGCGCACATGCAAAGAATATAACACCTACCCAACATTCCCAACACATTTTCATCCACCATACTTACACTTAGATGGGTTTCTCAGGAAATATCCCCTCTACCTGGGTACTAGCACTCCTAATATGATCTTTTGATGGCCCTCCCATACCAAAACTTGACAAATTGCATAAAGACTTGAGCTAATGTGAAGTTTGAAAGGGATACCTAATGTGAATTGTTTATGTGGCTTTTGTATTAAGTGATGGCCTATTTTGTATGCTTCTAAGGACTATTGAACCTTGTAATTGTTGTTTTTACTYGAKTATATGACTTTGATTGATTTAGGTGCACCTGACATGGTCCTTTGGAGGACATCCCATGTTTTCACCCAAGACATTGTGCATTATATTACAGGACAGGGCATGTGTGATGTAGAGTGTTGGGTCACGTGATGACTTGAAACATTCATACTTACCCTCTCACATATCCCATACCTTGGACAATGGAAAGATGAGCCTTCTTTTGCAGATATGGTCATATTGGTTGACAGATGGGAAAGAAGCATATACCTTTGGACAGTGTACCCACAATAGGATAGCAGTTAATTTGAAGATGTTGCACTTGATGATGATTGGGCACCCCTTCGACAGTTGATGAGACCCTTTTCCACCTTGGACATTGAACTCCTTGATGATGATGTCATACGCTAGGATTTGATTGACAATGATGGGGCTTGCTTGCCATTGGGACACCATTTGATGGCTTGGGTCCTTAACGATATGACATGACCCTCGATGAGGAGACACACCTTCCACCTTTCTTTCACCACTTAACAATGAGACGTGGCCTTTGGAAGCCTCCTACACCTTCTAGGATCATGATGTCACCCACACGTGTGACCTTGGAGGAATTATTTTGGTGTATTAGAATGTTATTTTATTATTTAAGGCTACTTGAGGGGTCAACCTAGACCTATCTCACTTGTATAATTGTTTTGTTGTATTTTGAGGGGCTTTAGTGCTAGGGTTGCCTCATTTAAATAGGCTATCACTACCTCAAACCAAAATAATATCTCACACTTATGATACATCATTACAACTTGTCTTCTTTGTCTCTATTTTCACTATGGAGCTCTTATGCGCACTTTTGGAAGGATGATCTTGTTGGATTATTTGTCTTGTTTTGTGGATAAATCTTGAGCTAGGGTTTCCTCATGCATAACGATTGATCTAGTAAGTGATCTTCTTCAAGTTTTAATGCTTGTTCATGGAATATTTCAATGGATGCTCTAATAGATGGTTAATTGTTGCATGTTACCTTGTATGCTAGTTCAAATTTTGTTAGAAACCCTAGGAGGGATTAAGATTATTTATCCCCCTCCCTATTTTCATTTGTCTTGATTAGTTTAAGGATTTAAGACATAGCCTAGGGGTTAAGATTATTTATCCCCCTAGGGTTTGTCTTTGCCAGTTCAATACTTAGGGTTTATGATGGTATAACCTCTAGGGTTTGACCTAGTTCAATTAAGACCTAATTGTTAAAGCTAGAGAAGAAAATGACGCCTAGGGTTTATGATGTTATAACCCCTGGGGTTTGTTTTAAAGAAGTTTTGGCTTGGTTTTATGATGGTATAACTCCAAGACTTTACCTTAAAACCCCTCTCTTGCCTTTAGCAATCTTCCAAGATATTGCTTTGATTCCATTTTCCCAAAGGAAAGAAAATGGCACTAGTCTTCTTACTCATAAGTGTTTATTAACCCTAATAAACTCATTCTCTCCCAAAGATAACTTGTTGGGTGGATGCTTCATCACATTATTATTCCAAATCCAACTGAACAACTTGCAAACTTGCTCTCTTATTTGTTGCTACCATAAAATTTAGTTACAACTATTAGGGCTTAGTAAAATTGAAAGACGGTATCATGGTAAAAGAAGGTCGAAATCATCGTTTGACACTTGGACCTTCTTCAACTCTCTTAGACTCGTATTTTAAGAATTCATTAGCAATTTTTAGAAGTTGATTTCTTGTTGTTGTTACAAAATACATGTTGTTGATATAACATTGTCTAATTGTTGTAATTCCATGACATCAATCATCTTACATGATAGCTAGTGTTCTAAAGGTGGTTGTTCATTGGTTCGTTTTGGAATTTCCAAATAGTATCGAATTTTTCATCTTTTCACTATACGACAACCATGCCTCCTTGATGGAGAAGAGACCAAGCAAATTATCTGTTGTACCTTAATTTACATTTTCAAGATATTTAAATTCAAAATTTGGCTTTAATTTTATTGTTATCTAGATTTTTTTTTTAAACTTTTCACTGGTGTGTCCACAACTCTCAACTCAGATCATCCATTGGTGCCCTTATAGGTAATATCAGCTAGTAGTGCTCTAATAAATCATGAGCGAGCTAGATAGAGATGTTCTTTATGCATTGAAATTTCATGTTCCCACTAGTGTGCTAATATATTTATTGATACTTCTGGCAATGTTGTTCCAAGTAAGTTTAAGAGCACTACACATCCTTAGAAACATTCTCAAAGGGCAGTGGAGCACACATTGATATATTAGTGCATCATAGTTGCAAACTGACTTATGGTGCTTAAATAAGATGCACCAGCATGCGGTGCTTTCATACATTATAAGCACATTAGAAAGAGTTTAGATTTTACCATCAAATTTTGTGCGCTTTGTGATATGTGAATGAATGTACAAAAGCGTTGTTCATGGTGCACTATGGTAAACACATTGTAGTTGCACACGCAAGTTGGCAGTGCTTCTATAGGATGCATCGATTAGCTTATACATTATAAATACATTACAAAGCTATAAATAGTTTGCTAATGATTTTCTTATTCTTTTTAGTGTAATAATAAATGTACGTTTATATTGTGTAGCAATGCACATAAAAATATAGCAGCATGTTGAAGCTACTGCACTAAAGTAAAATAGTGCATTGATATTGTATTCACATGAATAATTGATAATATTTCCAAACTTATCAGTGTAATCGACACATGAAATATTTAGCTTGACCATTGTTTTTTATGCATTAGTGTAATTTTAGCACACTAGTGTAATCAGTGCACTTTGGAAATTTGTATGCACTGTGAACGATCCATTTATATAAATGTGGCACACTGATTAATTTTACACATGTTTTATGCACAAAAATGTAATATTGAATTAATATTACAAATGGTAATTTAGTATTGATTGTTTATTTTATAGATATATTTTCCTATTGAGATTTTCATGTGAATTAGGGACAATGACAAGAGTAGCAGGTCAACCATATAACTTTGTGTGTGTATGGGAGGCCTGGCAGGGGGAGAGGGATTTGTTTCCTTGTCCAATTACACCCCAGTTTGGCCACCTTTTGATGGATGTTGGCCTCCTCAAGTTTTATGAGGAGGGTAACTCCCTCAAGGGAGACACGAACTTATTGATGTAGTGGATTTTTCATTGGGTTGGTCTTGATATGTGGTACCAACCCATGAAGGAGGATACATATTTCATTGTCGAGCTATTTAAGAGAGGGGAAGATTTCCCGATTTCCCCATCTTATTCTTGGTGTTCCATGAGAGAGTTTATTGGCATATGTCTAGAGATATGTCAATGCAAACATTACTGACCCCAATGACTTCCAAGTTATTGGGGGGTAGTTGAGATTACATGCTTTCAAATCATAGTATTTTAGGTGCTCGTGCCTTTTCTTCATGAGACCAACACACCACACTACTGACGAATAGTGCATTAATTTCCCTATGTTGTATTGTTTAGATATTTATTTCACGAACTCGGACTGATTCAATGGTTTGTCATTTTTTACAATAGTTTTGTACTACTTTGGATCACTTTCATAGCACATTGAAGAGGAAATGTCTCTTTCCATTTGCTTCAAGGTTGTTTACTTTATTCTTTGAGAGGTTTGTGGTGACTTGGTCAACATTTGACTTTCAACCTCATAGGTCAATCACTAATGTGCATATGCACGTGTGGGGATAGATGTTTCCTAAGAGGGGCCCAGTGGAGTACTTGTGTAGTCGGTGGGTGTAGATGTTTTGGCTCTTTATGTAGTGAGGATGATCTTATATAGTTATTTATGTAGGGATGGACTGGAAAGGATGTTTGAAAATCCAATTTGTTGTGGCCAAGACACCTAATGTGAGAAGTAATTTTGTTGTTATTTTTCTATTATTTGATTTGCAGTTTTTTTTATCTTACTTAGTGCACACGTAATTGATTATAAGATTTTGATTAAATTTGTCTAATTATTGGTGTCTACTATTTTGCACATAGTGGCTCGTACACATTTGAGGGGCCTCCTCCCTAGCCTCATGCAGATATGGAGGAGGCTAATGAGCCACCTTAACCAGACGGACCTAGCATGCCACAAATACTGGATTTCATTTTTCATCATTGAGTCATAGATTGATTGTGTACTATGATAGCTAGATACAGAGTGGTGGCAACATGTTCTATAGACATTACACAAGATCATTAGTTGCTAGAGATACACACAAGCCTTCACTGTGATATGACATTATTGATCCATCATATTGTCAATATCCCCATCCTAGTCACTAAGGTTGAGCATCAAGGTGCAAGAAATGCCCATCCATATTCTTCATTTGCTTCATCTTTCAACGATGATACTACTCAACCTCCTTCTAATCCTCCTTCTCAACTTGCACCACCAGTTGCACCAACCATCGATCCATCTCATTCTCCACCTACACCATGAACTACCCTAGCTATTGACACACATACTACCCCACATGCATCAATAGCTACCAATCCACCTACACCACCAATTGTACCAACTAGCAATACACCTACTTCCTTTCCTACTACACTATCTATTGACCCTATAAGTTATATGATCTCATCGGGTGATATAGATCCTACTGGAGAGATATATGTCTATATCTTCATTATTATCTAGTGAAAAAATTACTGCCTCTGGCTTTGGTGGCATAGGTGTTGAAGCCTTTGGCTCTAATGGTGGAGTTAGCTAGTAGTAGTTGGCATGTGTGTGTGTGTGTGTGTGTGTGTGTGTGTGTGTGTGTGTGTNATAGTGTGTGTGTGTGTGTGTGTGTGTGTGTGTGTGTTGATTTTGATATTATCGTTCATGTATACTATGCCTTTTCATATCATGTTGTTGTTGTTGTTTTATTTATGAAGTGTATATGTGTATGTTAGCAGTTCACATATTAATGATTTCTTTGTGTTGAAATTAAATTTGAGATGGCATATAATGTTCGGCTCTAGTTATATGAAATCATTTAAGTTGGATTGTAACTGCAAATACTTATAATCATTTAATACCACAGAATGTTTAATTGTTTTGCAAGGTGAATTCTTTGTTGTCCAAAAAGATACAAAATGTGTGTTAAACATGTTTACAAGCTTGATTAAATTATTCAATCAATGATTGCATGATTTGATTAATTTTTTAAATCGACAATTTTATTGAATCGTATTTTTTAATTTATTCTTAAATATTTTGACTAAACTTATTGTTAATATCGATAAAATTATAATTGTGATAGTTAAATCTAACAAAATAATGATTCTTCCAATTTTATATAGTGACAACATCTTACATATTAAATCATCAAAACAATTCTAAATCATATTATTTGACTTAAAAGTTATAGATTTAATCACTATCTTGGTTTTGAATGAGTTATCTAACTCAAAGATTATGACTTAATCACATAATAAGCTTGAAAACATGAAAACTTAAAACATAATAGTTTAGTTATGTAAACAAACCACCTATCAACTTGTTACAAAACCAAAAAATCTAAAATAGAAGAAAGCTTCAAAATATTGATAATAACCACAAGCATGCACCCCAAGAACGATAGATAGACATGTGAAAAATGTATGTCATTCACTGCCATTGTCAAATAMAAGAATGGGAAATCCACAGCCCTGGATAGAAGGAGTAAAATGGAACCATATCGTATCCATGATGGCATGAYACAAAGAAAGCATCTCCTCCATTATTATTTGGGAACCACCACCACTAAAACCATGATAATTAAGAATACATACATAGTTTCCATTTATAGAAAACCATAATAAAATGACACATTCACAACATAGATGTTGAAATAAAACATGTTTCCATTTATAGAAAACCATAATAAAATGACACATTCACAACATAGATGTTGAAATAAAACATGTACATGTCACTCTTCATTGTCATCACCCTTATCATTTTCCTCCCTTGGCATGATAACGTTGTTATTCTAAAAAATATTTGTTGATCTTAGATCATGTCCTAGTATGCATCACCAATCCCTGATGAACACATATGGGTAAAAGAACACTTGGTTGTGGTGTTTTTGGAAAACATAAGGCTCCTTGTTTTCATCCCACGTCTTTTTAGAGTTGATACATATTAACCTACTTGCATGATCTCTCTTTACATTAATCCAACCAAAGGTATCCCACTACCTACACCTAAAACTAACACATTAGAAAGATGAGAAGTCCACTTGCATAATTTCTTATATCTTTTCGACGTAACCTAACTTCCCCTCTATTAGGTTCTAATCACAGTGGATATCACAACTAAGTTGGTCGAACTTGATATCCACTCCACAATAAAGTGTGATACATCCATCATCAACATTCTCAATGCAAAAATGATGTCCCTGCGTCAATATGAATGGGAACAAATGCACCTATAAATATGAATGAATAATGATTTCATATGTCTAGTAACCCAAGCATTAATAAAAACATAATACATGTTATAATTCAAATGTGCATAGTAAAATAAACAATTGACATAGAGAGATTATTACAGATATGTTGCACTCAATCCCTATGTTTAGTGCATCCTTTTCACCATGCAGGAATGATTGGACACATCATATTTCTCTTTGATCTAGTTATCCACCTAGCTATCGACATAGATCACTAGCATATTTTCTTTTAAATGATTAGGATAAGACATGCTCTACTATTCAACCATCTGAATTATTCCATGTCATTGTCTCTTTTCATTCTCTTCTCTTCATACAATTCCACCCATGGTTGTGTTGCCTCTGCATTATAAAGAACAAGCTTATTGTTCGCATAAATTTCTAAATTTGTTGATGTTTTCATGAAATCCAAACAACTAGTATGAGATCAAATATATCTTATCAAGTTTAGTGTAAATGATTACTCTGTATAAAATTGAAAAATAATAAGCGATTGGCTCTTTATCATGCACCTTTTTATGTTGGTTTGGAGTAGCTCCCCTTCCCTTTTGTCATCATCTCAATGGTCATCATAAACCATGCCTAATGTTTCATTGATTTGCTTGATGTACTCATTGTCATAATAAAACAACTCATATACTATGTACCCTCCACCATAGACCCCTCATGTTTTTTCCTTTGTCAAACAAAACCATTCAAATTTGTCATGTACTTCTCTACGAAGAACATTCAATGACATGAGACCACCTTGACTAATTCGACCTCATCAACTAGGTGAATTAGAAGATGGAATTGAAAGTCCATGGCACTAGTGGGAAATTCCTTCTCAATCATACAAACAATCTCAGCTATCTTTTGATGCCATTGTAGAATGATATACATGTGAAATTCCTTTAATGTAACCCAACATATAAATGCAGATAATTCAGATGTGACACATTGTAGGTCCTAGGGAAAGTTGTGGTTCACACAACCATGCATAAGAAAAGGATAATGATAATACGAAATAAACATGTATGATGTTAATTGGCATAAAATTGTAAGTGCATTGCATATACCCTACACTACCAAAAGAAGAAGAAGAAGTGTGTAATCAACATGCATACCGTTAGAAGGTTCAAATAGTCAGATGATTTCAACCCCGATAATTGTTCTTCTATGATGAAGAAACATCATAGATTCAACCTATATAAAAGAAGGGGCCTTCATACCCAATATAATATCATTTGTTGTGGACATGTCATCTTCAAAATCAGTAAGATAAAACCTTCTTTAAAAGATCAACAAGTATTGGCCTCTCCTCTACTTTCTTTTCTTAGTCAATGTTTCTTTTTAGTATTCAAAGAAATAAGATCTCTCCTAACACCCAATGTGTCACTTCTTTCAATGATATGTGCCTCGATAGTGAAGTTGAAACATTTTTTAATATATGAATGGGATTTAGTAAGTGGGAAACCTTAATATTCTCCCAATATGGAAGCTCATAAAATACAGATTTCCTTTTCATCCTAATGGGCATTTTTTCTACATAGGTGTCAATAAATTTAGGATCATCAAACATGGGTTCCCCATTTGAATTTAACAATTCTACAATTTCCTTCTCATTCTCTATTTCATATGCCCCAAGATAGTGTGTTGGTGTCATTCTTTCAAGTCTTTGGGTTCTCTTTGGTTTACCATTTAAAGTGGAAGCTACTCTTTCATAAGAGTGGTTTTTTGGGAGGAATACCCTCAAGCAGTTGTACATTGGATTTCATAGGTGGAAAACCCACCTAGCCTTTATAGCATAACATTTACATCCATGGTACCCTTTTGTTACAAGACCAAAGAAGCTATTGTATATGAAACACATTAGTGCCAAAGAAGACAAATGCACCAAATTAAGTATGACAAATAATGATATGGATATAAACAAATCAATCAACATGCTTACCATAACAAACTTATAGTCTTGGATAATTGTGTGTGGTGTGTGCACGTATGCCATACAACATAAAAGATATATTCATTGAGATGGCTCTTGATACAATCATATACATTTATCCCTTCCCATAATTGCTTCAATTCATCGATCGATGATTAGAGGTAGACATCCATTCTCTTTACTTGTCTTCTAGTAGGAACTATAAGAACCAATATAAGATGTTCATTCTTCACAAAAAATCATGGGAGGATATTGTTATTACCACTAGCCAAACAAAATAGTTGGTATTTTGGAGGGAATACATGTTAACTCCATCCATTGTTATGCTTAATCGGAGGCTTTGTACCTTATCCTTGAATCTATCAAACTGTGTATCCTCTATATGCTTCATGGATATTKAAACCATTGTGATATGCATAACTCTTACATCACTTCAATGTGAAGCATGCCACCCTTGAAACACAACTAATTATTTGCAACAAAAGATGCTTTGGATCCTTGGGAGTTTAGTCATGTGTTCTTCCTTGGGMTTTTTTAATTGATGTAGTTGATTTTGTTTGGCTTTAAATGAGCCATACTATAGTACAGAAGACACTCTTTCTACATTATCTATGAAATGTAGAGGAACTACAATTTCTTTCCTATATACAAATTTGAAGGGTGTTTGGCCAATCGATCTCTTGTATACAGTCTAGTATGCTCCTAAAACATCAGGTACATAGTCACCCCGGTTGTCTCTATCAACTCAACATACTTTCATCAGTCCTTTGTGTAGGGTTTTATTGAAGGACTCGACTGCCCCATTTGATTCAGGATGAAAGGTTGATGTCTTATTGTGGTCAACTAGGAATTATTCCATTAATATACTTGTGGTACCATTTACAAAATGAGTTCCTTGGTCACTTATTAGTGTTAAGGGGCATCCAAATCTCATCATAATATTGTTCATAAATGAACTTGGTTATAAATATGACTTATTTTATACATGTCTCAATTGGTTTTTCTTTATCCCAATTAGTGAAATATTCAATTACAATTATGATGTACCTAGCTCCTGTCCTTTTCCCTTTTTTTGGAAAAGGCCCGACAAATTCAATAACCCATATTTTGAATGGGAGGCTTGGGTTGACTGAATGTATTAAAACCTCTTATTTTCATAGTGGTCGACCCATCCTCTAACACTTATTGCATGTATTGACCTTTTCTCTACAATATTTGTGCAATTTAGGCCACCATAATCCAACTTGTAATATTTTGTTGGTTGTGGTATCCACATGGAAATGCCCTCCTATTGGAATAGAATGTGCATATCCATTTATATTATCCCTTTCATCCTCTAAGACACATATCCTTAGTGCATTTTTCAATCATAACTTATATTGATATCCATTCATGAGTTTAAAAGGAGCAGTTTTCATTACAACTTTACCTTCTTCTTCTTCTTTGGGAGACTTCCTGGTGCCTTTCCTTTTTGTAGAAATTAGATGTTTTCTACTAGTTCTTTAGGTGTAGCCTCAACTCTAAACAGGTGGCTATTTCGAATATCATCATCTATCCTTGTTGCTTCCTCTCATGTATCTACACTTAACAAGTGATATGAGCCCAACATTGTTCTCCCCTAGTCAAATAATCACCTTAAATTTGAAGTCTTGGAATAATAAAACCCATTTGCATACTCTTACCTAGTGTATAGGTTTGTTAACCAAATATTTCAGAGCTTGGTGGTTAATGTAAAATATAAAGGATTGGCCAACAAGTGATATCTAAAATTCTACAGGGTGAAAATCATTCCAAGTCCCTCTTGTTCTGTAGTTGAATAGTTTCTTTTTTCCTTATTTATTTTTCAACTAGCATACAAATTGGGGTGATCAACTGTCTCATCTCCAAGTTGGGAAAGAATCGCTCCAACTATGACATTAGATACATCAACATGCGCATTAAATTTTTTTAACCAGGCAGTAAATCTTAATATGGGAGCTTCTACCAACTTTCTTTTAATATCTCAAATGACACATTGTAATATGCACTCCATGTGAATTCTATGTCTTTCTTGAGTAGCTCATCAATGGAAAATGATCTAAATAATCTCTTATATATTTGCAATAATAACTAGTATGTCCCAAAAATATTTTGATATGTTTGGCATTAACATGTGGATTTAAGTCGAGAATTACTTTAATTTTCTATATACATTTCCATATATTTAAAGAAAGATGTATTTGATGACACCTTTCCAACATCATTCTTAGCTAATGTATATGGTTTTCTAGTAAATTGTATACAGTTTGTGTATGGATTTCTAATAAACTATATACAGTCTAGTCATCGAAGTATATTTTCATGGTTTTGTGTATGTACTCCTGAAATTCCTTAAGTACTATCATGGAGAAGACAACAGGGTTGTTTTTTGTCCAAAGGGCATTAATCGATCCAAATTTATACACAAAGGTTGTCTTCTTCTGGTCCTCCTTAGTAATTGGCACTTGGTTGTTTCCCGGAAATCCATTTGTAAAAGAATAGCATTTGTGTCCCACTGCTTTGTTTATAATTTCATCTGCAAAAAGGGTGGGAAAGGCATCAATAAGTGTAAATTTATTCAACCCTCTAAAGTCGACGTAGATTCTAAGTTTTTTGGGATCATGGTTTTTCGGTTGCACTACCACTGGGTTGATCCATTACAACTTGTAAATAGGGTAAATGATTCTAGCTACCAATATTCCTTTGATTTATTTTGGCACAAATTCTTTATCTTTGTGTGCTAGTTTGTATGGTCTCTTCTTTATAGGTTTGGCCCTTGGTATTAAATTTATATTAATTTCTCCCATCTTCTTCACCAAACCTTTCAACTCTTTATAATCATTGGTGAACACATCTTGGTACTCTTTTAGTAGGTTGACTATTTCAGTTGCTCACTTTTCTAACCAGTAGTCACCTATCCTAGCCATTTTAGGTCAACCATCATTTGAAATATCGACTTTTGTATATTGTATCTTGGCATCCATCCACTTAGGTGCCTTCGATTCATCTAGTTTCCTTTCTCCTTCACAAACTTCATTACACATCATAGGGAAGTTGATTTTATCTTGTTCTTCCTGGTCGACTTGCTTCAACACTTTTAAGACATATTTCACTTGTTGCATTACTTCTAGATGACCTTTCCTCCATCTAAAGCTCTTTCCCATAAAACATTTTTTTTCCATGTCGATTTGTCACGATATTTGACTACTTTGTTCATGGCATGAAATTCGATTGCAATTCGAGGTCGACCTTATGTCAAATAATGACTTACCCTTCTTGTGTGATTTTATTACTCGGTCCCTCTGTGTAATCTCTAATCTCTTGGATTGCTTCTTTTAGGTTGGCTTCTATTGGGATGAAGGAAAAGTCTTTCATGAAGTTTTCTTTTGGCTATTTCCATGTACACATATTTCCCCTTGATTTTTTAATTTTATACCATTTCTATGGTAGGTCACACATTGTGCTTCGAAAAATATGTGGCCAGACTTGTTCATCTCAATACCTGATTCTCCTCCATTCTCTTTCACAATCCTCAATATGAGTCATACGGTTGAACCCTAACTTGAATTTGACTATATTAGTTGTGATTTTAATCTTTTTCCCTCCAAATTGTTCAATGAAATATGTTGGTGTTGTTAACCCCTCTCACCTAAGGTTAGCTAGAGGAGATCTTGTCTCATGGCCCATAATGAAGACAATGATCCTAATGATGATGATGATTAGTATTCTCCAGAAATTGCCACCTCATAGATGCCTCCATCCTCATTCAACTCAGTTTATCATACCTAATCAACATGGTTCATCAGATGATGGTGGTCTAACACATTATGAGGTACACTAGTCATTGTTTTCATATAAAGTGTCATATTTAATGCATTAGGAATTTAGGTGAAGATCATGGGTTAAAGTCAGATAATGAATCATAAGCTTGGAAGTTATGCCTTTTTCCTTGTTTCACCTTGGTGGCCATCATTTGTGTCCAAGTCCAATGTTGTCACTCTTGGGGAACATGGGTAATACTAGGAGGCTTTGATATGAGTAACACACCACTATTCGCCATACTTAACAATTTCCATCTCGGGGCCTTTCGTGGTGTACTAAACTTCGGTAATGGTTGTTACATGTACACCAAAAAGGCTTGTGGTTCATTCTCCTATGAGAAGAAGGGCTAGAATGCCAAGGTTGATTCAGTTACTAAAAATGAATAAGAAAAAGAAAGAATGTTATAATAGAAAGAAAAAATGTTGGGATAATAAATGACCAAGTCAAAAGCCAAAGGTCGGCTTTAGCTCCATCCCCTCGCTATGAGGTGATCGCCCCTAGTCCTAATGCATGGACTGTATATCAACTAAAAGAACTTAATTCAAGTAAGAAAAGAAAGGATAAAGTGCTTGAAATCTGAAAAGGGGACTTTCAAAGCAATAAAATAATATCAAAAGCCAAGAGAGGTGTTTGGAATACACACATTGTCGATGATAGGGTATCTCAAGCAACAAGTGCTCCCTCTACAAAGGTGCTCGTGGATATGGACCAAGCATAATGCTTTGCATGTTAATGACTCCATCACCATGAATTAACCCCAACTATTTCATTCACCACACTTGCACTTTGATAGGTTTCTTGGTAAATATACCTCTACTTGGGTGTTGGCACACCTAATAGGGTCTTTTGATGGTCCTACCATACCTAAAATTGTCAAATTCCATAAAGTCTTGAGCTAATGTGAAGTTTGAAGAAGATACCTAATGTGAATTGTTTATGTGGCTTTTGTATTAAGTAATGGATTACTTTGTATGATCCTAATTGTTTATGTGGCTTTTGATGGTTGGTCTCACTTGACTTTGTTGACCTTGTTTGATCCTGATGCAATATTGACATGGTTATTGGAGGATGTTTTCATGGTGATACCCCAGACATTGAGCATTATCTTGAGGATGTTGCATACTTTATGCATAGAATTGTACCCTTTGATGATTGTACATACCTTGGGGTACCTACCCACACCTTTAGGATGTTGGACATTAGACATATGATCACATATATATCTAAATAGTCCATTGAGAGGGTCGAAATCCCCACAAGCTGGCTATAACACCCTTGAGCATATTAGGGTTTGATAAAATAATGTGGCATTTGGAGATGATGACACACCTCTTTGGAGAGGTTATGGATCCCTCTTCACCTGTGACGTCACCTTCTATCCCTTGGACGTTTCACCTATGATAATAATGTCATGATTGGATGCTAGTTGAGCAGGCCTAGCATGGGATGATCCTTCTCAATGATGAGTTGGCACTAGATGGTGATGAGACATAACCCTTGGGTTGAGAGATGTGATCCTTGATGATGCTTGCACCTTTTCATGGAGGGACGTGATCTTTGGAGGCACTTTTTCACCTTTAGAGCATGACATCGTGGCCTTTGGAGGCTTCTACATCACACTTGTCACTTCTTGAGGGGATGTTATGATGTATCTTTGTTATATATTTATGATTGAGGCTATTTTCGGGGTCGACCATGACCTATMCAACTTGTATCATGGATATTTTGTGTTTTATGGGATTTTGAGGGTTTATAGCACTASGGTTGCCTCATATAAAGAGGCCAACACTGCTCAATTTTCAAATCATAACTCACACTTATAAAAAAATCATTACTACTTGTCTTCTTATCTTATTTTCTCATCATGGAKCTCTTATGCGCACTTTTGGAATGATATTGTGGATGCTTTCTCTTGTTTTGGTGGATTTTCATGAAACTAGGGTTTCCTCAAGCATAGGGACTTGGATAGTAAGTGTTTGTACTTGGTATATTTTGGTGAATGTTCTATTAGATTGGTAATAGTTACATGTTATCTTGTTTCCTTGAACAATTTTGTAGAAACCCTAAGGAAGGATTAAGATTGTTTATCCCCTTCCCTTGTTTTGTCCATATTTTTTTTTTTTAAGCATAAGAGGTCAAATTAGGGATTATAATTGTATATCCCCCTAACCTTGTCCTTGAGGTTGAATTCTAGCATTTATAAGAGGACAAACTCTAGGGTTTGACCTAGTTCCACTTGATATCATTTGCTAGACGCTAGAGAGGAGGTAGGACAACAACTAGGATTTATAAGAGGATAAACTCTAGGGTTTGTTTCCTATAAGGTTTTACCTGTGCTTATGATTGGATAATCCTGGTGTTTTAAATTTTCAAGTCTTTTCTTGCATTTAGCCTCCATTGAAGGTGTTTCATTGACTCCATATGCCCAAGAAAACAAGATGACACTAGTCTTTCTCATTTGCCAATGATATAAAACCTTCGTTTAGCTCTCTCTCCTTCCCGACGACTTGTGTTAGCCTAGGATTTGCATTTGCATATTCATTCTCTTGCATTCATAGTCTAACGTTTTGTATTTATTGCTTGGAATCATCTCTAACATAGTCATTGTTTCAATAATTGCATTTCCATCCATTAGGGTTTGTCTTGTTGCACTCAATTAACATAGTTTAATGCTCTTTGTTTCATGCAATCATTGGTGAATGGTTTACAAGTCTTTTTATGGTTATTTGTCATATTTTCATTCACTTTATTGCTTATTTTAGAGCTGATATATTATTGTTGTTGTAAACTTATTGCATGCTTAAGTATATAGTATTTCTCTACAAGTTTATTTTAGCTTTCATTTTTCTTTTGATAGCTAGTGTCACGAGGCATTTAATTCATTTTATTAGCTTAGATAACACCATAAATGGTTGTGATAACACCTTACACACTTGTGTAGTTAATTACCTTGTCTTACTCACTTTGACCTTGCCCTTCACCATAGGGGGTCATAAACTTGCCTTAGCTTGCTATAGGATCCCCTAAGATTGCTAGGGAAGCCTCCCTTCTGTTGGATCTTCATCCTTCATGAAAACGAGGGAAGTAATTGTTTAGGTGATAGTGGCAATTACTTCCATTTCTACACTAGTCTAACATCTTGTGAAGGATTTGAATGAGTGCTAGATTTCTTGATAACATGTGCCATGGTCCACGTCTGTAGTTAAGGTGTGTGTGTATCCCACCAACAAATGGCTTGTCCCATAAATGAATGCACCATGATTTGTGGTTGACCTTGCTTTCCAACTGACTTCAACACCTTGTTGAAATGGACTACAAGTGATTCTTGTTCTTTAAATTGCAATGGGGTAATTATGGTTAGTTTTGTGTTTGTAGGTATTAGACTTGGGTGCTATCTAATTTTCTTCTCATAGATGGTGGGCACAACTTTGATTGAAAAGCAAGATTAGAATCTTTATTTTGATTTGGATTTGACCATCCAACATTATCTTGCTTTCAACTCATAGTTCTCGATTTTCCACTTATACAACTCTATGTCGAAGTTTTGACCTATGGACAAGGGGGAACCATGTGATAGTTCTCCAACAACATTGGGCTCCACATCATATTTGTCTCATTGGATGAGTTGAGAAAGGTTTCTGGAATCAATTTCTTCTTCCTGGGGTTTTTTCCATGGTTTCCCTTCCGTGGGGTCCAAAGTTATAATAATCTTTCTATTGTTCCCTTTAAGTTTGATTATATCATTTTCAAGGGATATTGTTGCTTTCATGTTCTAACCACAAGGTCGGTTGACCAATCTTGAGTATACAGGGATAACTTCGAATAAATTAAGTAATTTGAAATCAACCATCATCGGTGTCCACATGATCATTGTTTCTGTGTCTCTAAAGATAACAATCGGTTCGACAAATCATTGATCTGTTAATTTCAAGAAGTTCTTGGATCTGACGAAGTTGGGTTTACCCATCCTAATCCAGGTTTCTTTTGGGAAAATATTGACCTGAGATTTAAAGTCAACGATGACCTATGGAATCACATACCCTTCAACTTCCAGGTTAACTTGAGGATCATAATCACCATGAAGTCTTGCTTTTTTAGTCAGTTGGCACTGATTTTTACGTGTTTTCCACTCCTTTTTCACTCTTTGAGAATATTCAACAATTCCAATAGTCTGGTGATCAAATTTTCTTCTTTCAATAAATTAAGGAACTCATATAGGGCTACATCCTTCATTCCTTCCTAGTACCTTTTTTTAAGCAATCCTATCAATTTTCTTCTTCCACTATATCGTCAAATAACTTGAGAGCTTCTCTCATGACTTGCCTTTCTTTTTTAGGGTTCATGTACTGATTATAATTTCATATAGGTTTAATTTGGGGTATTTTATTCAATGGTATGGTGCCTTCTTTCCCCACTCTAGATATAGTAATAATGTTTAAGTTATTATAGTTCAATATTCATGCTTTGTTATGTTTTGCAGGAGATTAACATTTCTCCCATTTCTTATATTTTATAGCATAATCTGGCAATCTTCTAGGGAGTGATTGTCGACTCCACATATAGTACAATATTTGAGGTCAATCATATCCTTCAATGGGAAGTCTGGACTTATGTGGACTTAATTGAGGCAAACAAAACAAAAATTCTTTTCAGAACTTCCTCGACCACATCCTCCATGATTTCCATAACAACCACATTAACCTCCCCAATATCCATGTCGACCTTGATACCCTCAATTACCTCCTTTGCTTGATTGTCTTTGGTTATTTTATGTGGCTTGTGTCTGATAAACTATTTGGTAATTAGGTTTGGTCCAACCAATGTGTTGGCTTTCAACTGTATTATGGGTTGGTTCTTCACAAATGGCACACCATTTGGGTTTAGTGTTCTTCAAATTGTTTGGGCAATCTATTGCTCTGTGATTTGTGATAATTTTTTTCACATTTCACAATAATATTCAACTTGGACTGGTCTGGCATCTGGATCTCTATCATTTGTGTTGTGATGCTTGCAATAATCTTTGGTGTGGCCTTCAATCTTGCAGAAGGTGCACCATAAGTCACTTCTCCTCAAGGCAAGATCTCACAATGATTTCTAGATCATCTCCAATTTCTCTTCAACTTTCTTATCCAAAGAGGGTGTAGTCCAATCCTCGTCGAAATCACTATATTGTGCTTTCTTAAGGGCATATTTGCATGATTGTATTCCATGCATTATGAATGGTGCCCTGATTCTTTGAAGTAACTGCAGCAAACCATTGTATAAGTAATTATTTGTCGATGGGGTATGAGATTTGACTGAGTAGATCCTTAAACCATTTGTTGTATACTTGTACCGATTCTCTTGGAATTTGTTTTATTTCTTTCAATTTTTTCGTCACCAAGTGCTTGTTGTCTCATGTTTTGAAAAGCGACAAAAAATTATTTTGAATTTCTACTTTTGAACTAGTTTGATTATCATTGAAATTAATAAACCAAGTTAGGGCTTTTTTTCTTAAATCCCCAACAAATTGTGCCATTTACTTTGTTTCATATATGTCATCCATAACATCCCAGATTTTTTTATAGATGAACTCGTGTTTTATAGGATCTCCATCTCCTTCATAAAGAAGTAAGTAATCGTGCGTCATTTTGCTTGCTTTCGAGGGTTTCAACTGCAACTATGGAGGCGTCGAGGGGATTGATTGCTTCAATTTTTTGACTAACTGTCATTATTCACTTTGAATGATACTTTTTCAAATTCTTCGTTGGTTGCCTTTGTCTAGCCATCTTGGTCTTTATATTATATGAAAATGCTATATTTTGTCACATCTCTTTGTTGCAACCCTCAATTGATACTATTTGTTTTTCTTCAATGATTAAATTTGGTAGGGGGTATGGATATGAGATCTTCATTCCAAATAAGTATGTCAATGTCACCCTCTTCAATTACAACATTTATCCAATTACCTTTTGTCTATGGAACCTATTAGTAACATTTATCCATAATCTATTAATAACTTTTCCTTCTTCCTCTAGTCGACTCCACACTGAAGCAAGAGTAGGTTCTACATGCAAGTAATGTCAGAAAAAATCTCTAATAGTGGGACTTGGATGATTTAAGTATGGCACTACATGCATCATTGGAACTAACTCTTTGAATTCCATACTTTCACTATTCTTTGATAGTTGTATGACTCCAAATACAAACTCCATCAATTGTAGACCTTCATTCAACTAAGGAACCATGGGGGCTACTTCCACTTCTACATCTGGTCGATCATCATCAAACTCGAATAGGGTTAATGCTCCAGTGACTCATCATTCCTGAGGACCTCTTTCTCTTCTAGTTTGACAAGGGTCTGCAACATCACATATTTGAACCATTCTTTAATGTCTTTTATCCCATTCAATTTTTCATAGATTGACCATGGGTTTATGGTGCTACATTATTCTTGTAGTCCTCTTCTGTGTTTTTTCCTCCAATGTATATTATGTTTACTTTTCATTCAATGCTTTTCTTACTCCTCCCTTTCTCTGGCATGCTTGCAATGTCTTCTTTAATGTAAGTTGAATGGGGTTTTACTTCACTCAAGAAATCTCACAATTGACTATCCCCATCACCAACCTCAAGTTTACCCTTGGTCGACGAAGGAAATCCTTGTGGTAATCTTCATTTTCGTAGAGAATACTTCCACTATTCTTAGTTCTTTTTGCAGCCGAAGTTTAGAAAATGCTCCCACTCTTCTTGCTTCTTTTTCTAGATGGAGTTTATTGGTGTTCTTAGAGGAGGTCATGATTCAACAATATATTCAATGCCCTTATCAATAAAAAAACTTATGCAATATTGTTGAAAATGTGTGGAGGAAATTGTCATGGAGGTCATCATAAAACCATCTCTTTATGTCATCCAAGTACGTATGGTCTTTTATTGCTTGAAATTCACAAAAGTATTCTATAATTTGCTCGACCAACTCATAAATGTTAGTTCAACAACTGTTAATTAATTTTGACAATGGTTCCTCATCCTTCATTCTATTATTCATGTGCAACTTTATCAATGTATTTCTTTATCTCCTCGTGTATTGCTTCAAGGAATTTCTCGTGAGTTTCAGTGAAAAATGTGCCCTTACTTGTGCAAGTATTAATTGGTTTCTTCTTGCATAGTTTTTCAAGTAATTTTCTAACTTCCTTTGCCATCACTCATGAATCTACTCCACACCAAGCATCTATGCATGCAACTACTATATAGTCCTAGATCGTGTACTACTGGCAAATGAACCAATGTTATAATCTATGGGATTACACAATATAAGTTACTAGTAGTGCAGTTACATAGCGATAATATACAACATGCATTCTACAAGTAATATATAAGCATATACATAGAAGGAAGAAGAGGAGAAAAGTAGTAGTGGAACCAATGACAAGTAGTATTGTATTATACTAGATAGATTACCACCCAAATACATCAGAGATTCACATTTGTTTATACATTTGTACCATTGGAAGGTAGTTGTAACTGTCATAACAACCTTGGTTGGTAGACCTTTCCTAATGGTTGATCGATCTGACTACCTAGTTGAATTATCTTCACAGTTGATTGAATCATTATAATTGGTTGACTCATTGACTTAGTCGACGAGTCAACTACGCCCTCCATCAGTGGGTATTTGGCACACCAATATTTTTAAATATTTTAACTTGCATCCATGTGCCTGGTATTTTTACATGTTGATGCAATTGAAATATAGACGATGCATACCATCAATTTTTTTGAAAAAATTGCAAATATTTTTAAAAATATTTTAACCTATGTTTGTGAACATGGAAGGGTTACGTACCAGGGTGTTTTTGTTTGTAAGACACACCAAATAGTTTTTCAAAAAATGTCCCAATTTTTAAAAATAATTTACCATGTGAATGTTTTTTTGTAAAATATTTTAACCTGATTTGATGCATGTGGTATGGGTATGCACCAATGTGGTTCAATAGAATAGGAGCGCTGCAAAGGTTTTTGGAAAAATGATGGATATTTTTTATGAAATATTGTGACCTACATCGGTGCTTGTGGAATGGTTGTGCATTGATGAGTGTTGTATTAAAGTGCATCGATGTGTCTATATGGTCTAAGCACATCAAAAGAACTTTCTCTAAAACCTCTGATAACCCACCTCCAGTAGAAACCTTCACTAAAAAGAGACAAGGGAGAAGTGTTTCCACAAAAACCTTTGTTAACTAGTGTTTTCCTTGTAGTGTGTATATTTATGCATAAGATGCTAGTTCAACACAACAAGATGCATTTGACAGTCGACCGATTATATCTATGGAAGGATGATGCGAAAATGATGCAATGACGATGTAAGAAAAAACTAAATGTTTTCATATTTTAAGCATTGTATCTATGATACAAAAATTACACTAACATGATGCAAACACAACAAAAAAACTCATCATGAAAATTTGATGCGCGCCAACAAAAAAACTTGACCAGGGGTTGGAGGGCTATAGCCCCATATTGTAGTAGTGTAGAGAGATAGATTATAAGAATGCATTGAACTCCTTGTGCGATTAGTAATGGATTTTGATCATTTCACGTGACACTTGATGCTCATAAACAATTAATTTTGGTTGTTGATAAATGATTTGTGCAACCTATAGGATTTGAGGCCTTTCTCTTATGATGGTTAAAGAAGAACAAGAGGGGAGATTGTTAATCCACAAGGTTGAGATAGCGATGATGTAATGCTCTTTTTTAAGCAAATGGTGATGATTTAGTCATTTAAATAGGTTACAGTTTGTTATAATGCTCAATTGGTAAGCTCGTTTGCTAATGGTTGGAAAATGTTAAATAATGTCCCCAAATAGTAAATCATCAAGAGCCTTGTTACACGTGTTATTCGTGTATTATGTGCAAATCAATTTTGTTATTAAAAAATGCATGCATTGGATCTTTACTTTAAAATGTCATTAGTTGTGTTGGATCTAAATTAGGGGTGCATACATGTAGATGCCTCAAATGTTATTTTGTATATTTTGTTGTGAAATTAATATAACATTGGACTAACTAGGGTTATGGACATGTACACCAAATGTGGGAACGTTAACATTTCCCATAAATTGTTTGAAAGAAAGCATAAACACGATGTTTCAGTGTCGTGGAATGCAATCATCATTGATTTTTAATGAAATGGTGCCCCCTTTGAAACCCAAGTTATAAAACCCAGCTTAGTCACCATTGTCAATGTTCTTCCTACCTGTGCCCATTTATTCCACAATGTTTCTAGCGTTGTTTTGATTCCACTTGCATTGAAAACCCACAAGAATGCCAATAAACAAGTGCAATGCTCTACCAAAAATGGCTATGCCAATATGTGGATAAAAGATGAAATAGTTAACAAAAAGACTATGAAACTTGCGATTGTGATAAGAGAGAGTAAACTCCAAGCCACTACAAGTTGATTTGCCTAGTTTTGATCATGTCAATTTCTTAACAAAACTTGCATGCTTTTAGATCCTTCAAATTGTTTTTTCTATCATTTTAGGGTAAGCTCACATGGAAATCTATGATGTGTGTTTTTCTCATAGAAATCTATGATGTGTGCTTTTCTAATCTCCAACAAATGATATTGTTTGTTAATTAGATTTTGCATGTTGGTTTTTCTATTGTTTTAGGACAAGCTCATATTGAAATATATTATTTGTGCTTTTCTAATCTTCAACAAAAGACATTATTTATAAATTAGATTCTTCAAGTTGTTTAAGACTAATGGTTCTTTGAATTTTAAAAATAGGAGTTGACACTTACTACAAATCTATGTGAGTGTACTACAACCTTGGATCATCCAACATTAAGAATTGGATAACTTGAGAAACATGTATTGTCAAAATTAGCTCATTTTATGTTTTAATATTTCATCAATATTTTAATGATCTTATATCTAATTTGTATTATATTATGCACTACATAAAAATGTAAGGGAGTAGATGCATAATTACAATGATTAAAAAGGTTTTTTGTATTGTTAAGGCTAAGCTTGAGAGTAAAGATCCAATTGTAATATTGCACGATAATCCATTTTGAGAGGGTTTTTATAAAACAAAAAAGTCCACAAGTGCACTATGCCTACTATGCCATTACATGGTTCAAGTGAGGAGGAGAAAATGGTTAAGGATATAAAGGGGATGTTCACCAAATGATATAATGATGGGATGATGTATGTGTGAACCAATAGGCATATATATGTTTATAAAATTTGTATTAATTTATAGAGCATTCAATGTTCAAATAAATGCATGACTATTGTGCAAATATATGCATGCAGATACATGCACATCATAAAACCTATACGTCCCCGTGTTGTTCCTCCAAGTCAAACTCTTTTTGTTATTCTTGTTTATGATCATGATCACATGCATAAGCCCATTTGTATTGGCATGTACCACTTATTTCTTTACTGATGACATTGAGACATTACCAAGAGTGCTTCAATCAAACTTGTATATTTTTTACATTGATCATATACTTGGTCAATTATTTGTATATCATGTATAACACTTCAAAATGTTTTATATGATACACGAGGTTTTGTTTATATCCCACTTAACGTTTAATATTTATTTTTTCTTTTTGTAATAATGATTTCGTTATGTTTATGCAAGTAATTAATGATTTTATTTTCGAAGTGAAATATATTCCTTCGTTAGCTATACAACTGAGACCCAATCTTAGGATTGGGACTTAAACTTGAAACTGATTCTTGAGCTCAAGACCTAGACTTGAGCTCAGGACTAGGACATGGACTTAGGATCTAGATCATATCTATGAATATGACCTCACCTTCTTAAGTAGATCTCAAGAATAATTACTAATCTTGGGATCATAATTTGACCTATGATTATGACCAAGATCCTACCAAAGCTCAAGACCCAAAACTTTTTTGTCTTGTTTTTCTAAATATAAATTTCAATCTATATCTCCCAATGAAATTTCAACACAAACTTGACATCGTTAATAACATTTGTGTAATAAATTTTGACTGAAAAATAAAATAAAATTCAACTATATTTTTGATGGTGATTTCATATGGGTTTTCAACCGAAAATATGTTGGAATGAACAATTACAACCAATTTTTCCATAATAGTTTTGACCATGATTTCGATGGTTATTGTGACCTAACAAATTCAACCACATTTTTGACATGTATTGAAAACATTGGTAGAAAATCAAGTCGCAAAACAAGTTGAAGTCAAAAATACCTTTCGAAAAAAAAAATCATACGAAATTTAAACATATATTTGAGGCAGAACAATAGGATTTCTTTGACCAATTTGGGTCGAAAATGAGGCATATGGTTGTAATGCTCCCCTGGTTTTGTGATTCAAAATGGATTATTATATATTTTTTCATCTATTTTGGTACTTTTTGAGTGGAAAAATTGGAGCTATCAGCCTATAGGACCCATTTTAGGGGCATGTTCCACTTTGGTCATTTGGGGTCCAGAACCTTCCAAAGCTCATTTGAGGCCTTAAATGACTATTTTTGGGGTCAAAATGTTTGCTCGACGCATCGATAGATTTCCAACGACATGAAAAATCACCTCAATCAAAGTTCATATCTAAAAGTTATGCATCTTTCAAGTTGTCCTATCTTGTTGACCACCATGGTATTAAGTGGATGCCACATCATCTCACATTACTCACACATGTGGTGCTAGCCACATGTGGACTTTCAATAAAAATTTAGAGAGCCCAAAACCCTAACATTAATTGGGGGTTGATGCATACAAAAACCCTAACCCTAACTCTATATGGCTATTGTGTTATGATAAACATTAGGGTGCTAGGAAAAAAAGGGGTTCCATTCTTATTGTATTGTGCATTATTCCATAGTTTAGCAGAGCATATGGGAGTGGGATATTGAAGCATAACAAAGGAAGTAGAAGATCCTATAGAAACCATATTGGCCACGGTGTCCATAACAACTCCAGGGTGACTGATCCTTTCTTTGTATTTGCATTTCATAATTGAGAAGAAAAGAGTAGAGCATAGGCCTCACCTTCTAGTTGGGTTATCCCGCATTGGTTTTTCCAATAGTACATCTTGTGTTCGTCATGTAGATGGTCTGCTATTCATTTAACTTCTTTCATTTTACTTTCAATTATTCAAGTATTTTCATGCATTAAGCTAGTAAAAATTAAATATGAATCTTAAGTAAAGCATTGTATACTAATAGATTGTAGAAACTTGTAAGATTTTTTCTGACGAACCATTTCAGTGGGATATCTATAATAATTTACAGATCATTTGACTCTCCAACAAGTGTTGGACTAGACAATGACCTAGAAATCCCCCAAGGTGTGTTGGTAAATGCCTTTGTACCACAAAAGATATTCATCCATGTGACTACCTCCCCTCCATGCTCATGTTAACATGTTGTTGGATTGGCCACTGACACGCTAACACCAATTCTACCAACCATGATAACATCCCTCTTTATTATATGGGCTTATTATCCATTAGTAAACATTTACTTGAATTATTGAATTGCTCGGTTGTCATGTTGTATGGTCTCCAACACAGCGTGAAGTTGTACAATTATGTACAGTTGTATGGACATGATCATGTGGACATATTATCCATCTTGATGGCAATCACCTCCAACCCTACTGGTTGGCACTCGATCTAGTAACCTGCAATGTTATTGATCGACACTCTAACTGGGAATCATCACTGAAACTACCAGTCGGCATCTAGTTCACAAGGAACTAGTAACTCGTCATCTCATTGCATCCAGTACATTACCAACATCTCATCAGTGGGATCAACAGTCATGGCGGGGATTTCTTCTAGCTCACACAATGTTGGGCATCTAGCTTTCGTTGGGGACTATCCGACCACTAGCCCCGGGCTAGTCCCATGGTTGGAACACCAATCCTCTAGCCCCATATAGACTAGGCATCTAACCACAACGGTTAGGCAATGTAGTGCACGCACACTACCCATCTAGCCTCATGCTAGGAAACATTCAGCCCAGAGTTGGGCCACTAGACCTAGGCTAGTCGTCATCCGACCAGGAGTCCGACCACTAGCTCCAGGATAGTCATCATTTGGCCTAGAGTTTGACCACTAGCTCCAGGCTAGTCATCATCTAGGCCAAAGTATGGCCAGTAGTCCCAGGCTAGTCATCCACCAACCACACAGGTTGGCCCTCCAACTATCAAGGAAATACGCCCTCCCTAAAGGATCCGTGATTTACACTTCATGAATCTTGGAACACACACCCTCCCCGAAGGATCCACGTCTACTGACCTTGTGTGAGGTCAGGTTGACTGGTGCCACAGTCAGTGCCCGAACATGAACCTCTTGTTACAACACCACATTATGTTGCACCTAGAGTTGCATATGTAACATTTTACTCCCTCTCACGAGGGAAAGTCCTTCTGGACCACACCAAGCTTGTCTATGAAGTACTCGAGCTTCACTCTAAGCAGAGGCTTAGTCAACACTTATGCTACATGTTTGTCAGTAGGGACATAATGGAGCTTCATTTCTCCCTTCTGTACGATCTCTCGAATAAAATGGTACTTGATCTCGATATGTTTGGACCTGTCATGAGACATTGGGTTATCTGACAACCTTATGCAACTCTGACTGTCACAAAGGATACAGGTCGCCTCCAACTAGAGATGAAACAATCTTGTAATCATCTTTCTAAGCCACACTACTTCGCCACAAGTTGAACATGTTGCTACATACTCTGCCTCTGCAGAACTGAGCACCACACAAGTCTGCTTCCTATTGAGCCACAAGATAACAATTGATCCCATACCGAAGCAACATATGTATGTACTCTTCTGGTCTGTGACATTGCCTACCCAATCTAAATCTATGTAGCCTTGCAGTATTATCTCACGATACGAGATATATCTAAGTCCATAATCAAATTTTCCCTGCAGGTACCTTATCACATGCTTTGTCACAATCAAGTGAACATGTCTAGGCTCAACCATGTACTGACTCATTGTGTTCACAGCAAAACATATATCTGGCCTCGTGTTCCTCAAGTACATCAATGAACCAATCATGTGTCCATACATGGTAGCATCCACTATCTCTGAAGATGTATCACTCAACAACTTTAGATTTGTCACCATCAATGTAGGCATGGCTTTACAATCCATCAATCTGGATTTCTTCACAATCTCTACAACATATTTTCCTTGGCACGGGAAAATCTCAT
This sequence comes from Picea sitchensis, assembly GCA_010110895.2. Taxonomy (NCBI): domain Eukaryota; kingdom Viridiplantae; phylum Streptophyta; class Pinopsida; order Pinales; family Pinaceae; genus Picea; species Picea sitchensis. Next base: position 48,127 of record SNQJ01S0018937.1, read on the forward strand.
TCGGTTTCTCCCACACTTATAGACCTAAGAACCAATGCATCATGCCTAAGTCTTTCATCTATAACTCTGCATTAAGCTTCCTCTTACTCTTAGTGATGAGCTTATCGTCTTATGTTAGAAACAGGTCATCCACATATAATAGTAATGACATTGTCCCACCATCCACAATCTTGCAGTAAAGGTTGGAATCTGCTTTACTCTTGGTAAATACCAAGCACATCAGGAAACGGTCTGATCTGGCACATCATGTCCTGGGTGCCTGCTTAGGCCCATACAAATCTTTCTTCAATCTACAGACATGACACTCCTTCTCATGTTCTCATGTATCTTGTGGCTTCTCTATGTATACTTTTTTCGACTACTGGAGCAAATGTCTCGTCATATTCTTCTCCCTCTTGCTGGGAGAATTCCCTAGACACAAATAAGTATTTGTGCATCTCTATGTTGCCATTAGGGACATGTTTGATCTTGTAGATCAATTTGGAAGTCATCATTGACTTCCCTTCCGGTCTCAAGAAAAAATATCCATATCCCAATCCTTCTGATTGACTTCCTCCTTTGTCACTGAAACTAGGGAATCTTCCTAGGAGGTCTCATATCTCCTCGAAGCCTCTGAAGCTTCGATCTAGCCTCCTCAACTCATGGCACCTATATGTCAGTCCTGGAAGACGTCTCTCTCTTCCATATGAATCTGAGGAGGAATACTTTCTGAATGAAAGTCTCTAAGCCATTGACTCTTGCTGAGATCAGGCTCACTCTGAGTCTCTATAATCTATGAAGCCATATACTCCCTCTGTATGTGATGATTTCCACTGAAGTCTCCTATGAATGGTCCTAGGCAAGTTGATCCTCCTTACTAGATCATGAGGGTTGACTCCCTATGAACTCTAGCTCCTTCTGAGTTGGTACTTGGTGGGGCCACCTAACTCACCACCTAGTGGATCCATCTGCTCCTCATGATATGGCTCGTCAATGTTATATGGCTTTGCATCCTGCAAAGTGTCACGAGACCATGTTGGTCTCTTCCTGGTTACTGCAATGATTTTGGGTAGGCCCTTCTGGCTCTACTAACTCTTCATGATGATTTGAACAGTGTTCAACTACACTAAATGGATTTGTTTGGCCATCTTTGGAGCCTTCTTCTCCTTACAATCAATCTCCATATGAGATACTTTGTATCTCGCAAAAGTACCCTTATTTGTCTTCTTCTTCTTTGATACATGGATGTATATGGTCGTGTATACTTCTTATCTGGATAGTCTGCTCTGTGTCTCAAACTAGATATCATATAATATGTTGTCTCCAATAGTCGTCACTATAGCTTCCCTTAGAGTTATCACCTATGACCTGCCCAGAACAAGGACAACAAAGGGGAAAATAGTAGACACGAATAATACTCTTATAATAATAAAAACAAGAACGAGAACAATAATCACAGTAGCTCCTTCTCAGAGCCATTGCTTGTGACCTGCCTGGAACAAGAGCCAAAATAAAAATACAATAATAAGAAATAGGAACAACACTCTTCTAGTGTTGTGATCAATCATTCCTCCATGGTAACCCACTCAGAACAAGAAAACAAGAACAATAATATCTCCATGGTAACCTGCATGGAATTTATAAAATAACCTGCCCGAGACAAGAGCAACAATAGCAAAAAGTATAATAGCATTTTCATAAGAACATATCTATGTCAACAAGAATAAAAGGTAATCTCATGGTAATCATCATATTATTACCAAGGTGACCTGCCTGTAAGCAAAACAAGAAGTATATCCCAAAGGATATGTTAGTTCATCTTGCAACCAAGTACAATAAACATTTATATCAATATTACTCATACGATGCCAGGTATTCATTGTATCTAGTAGTAAAAAAACCTTTGAAGGATTGTTGTCACAACTAGTAATGTATCAATTATCAAAATTGATATGTGCAAATTGGAAAGTTATTAATTTAATCAATCAAACTTGGAACTTGAAGTCTTATCTTCAAGAACGAGTGTTGTTGATTTTCTTCCGAGTCTCCTTCACTCAAGATGAAAAATATTCTCTTCAACCTGTCCCCTATACTTAAGACAATATGCTTTCTTGATAGAAATCTGAGTTAGAGAATATAATGCAAATAAACTCTAAAATCTCCACCTTAATCAATCTAATACTTTGACTAGAGTCAGCTTATAACTTTAACTTTGAACATGGGTTACTATGATAATCATAACTTCAATAGATCAAAATACAACTAGATGTTCATAAGATTACAATAATTCCATAACAACTAGAGGCATATGAAAGCAATCAAACCTGGAGTGCGTTGTTCCTCTGAATGTGTTGGATCTGAGATCCCTCTGGATCTACGATTGTTGTTTGGAAAAGAGATCCCTTCTCCTGCAATCACACGCAAAATAGTGATACAATTTTTATATATATAAGTGCATACCTGCGACAACATCGACATGTAGTGGCACCATCCGACAATAGCGGCAAGCAATGTCGAACCTTAAGACTTCAAAGGTGATCCAACTTGCAATATGAAGATAGATGGAGATGCATTAGGGTAAGGCACACTAGGACAACCAAATATTAGGCCCAACGTTTCAAAGAATCTTCACTGGTTCAGAGGAACTATAACTGGTACTGCAACTGAGAAAATATGCACCCTACTTAGGCGACATTCTTAGAGGGTTTAGTAAGTGCTCAACGAGCTTGACAATGGGGGAAACTGAGGATCTTCCTTCCAGTGGTTAGACTTTTACGAAGGAAACCAACTATGATACCATGTTAAAATTTTGGTATGCTGGTTTAACCATAGACAATGTCATATCATTGTCACCCAACCATAGGAATTTACATATGCCACCCCGAGCACACTAACCTTTACTTAGAATAATTTTAGCAAGACTACTCCAGAAACAACAGATAAACCCTAGCCACAATATTGTTGTAGTAGCAACACAATAACCATACAAAGATAGTGTACCTTACACCAAGAGAAGCATACAAGAGAAATACCAGAAAGACTGAGAATACTCCATGACAACTGTTACACTACTCTCTCCAGACTTGTGCCTCCTTCTGTTGGAGCTGCAACTCCTTAGACATTTGCACTAGTTGTTGTTCCAACTACTCCTTAGACTTGAACCCTTCTTACTAAGTGAGTGAGGATGTGTACAAATGATTTAAGCACCTCCTTATTTATACTAGCCTATCCAAGTGACTTTACTTAGTGGGGTTGACTTCTCTTTCTGGATCCTTCTATTACTTTATTGTTATTCTCTTGAGGTTGACTTCTCTTCTAGGGTTTCCACACATTTGTTTAATGGTTCACTTGGTTCCGAAATATTCTATTCTAAGTCATAAGTTACACGTGGAAGTTAATACCTCCCGCAACTACCAAAAAATCAACACATACAAGGCTTTCTTAAGCCTGCACACATGGGATTCATTCACACTTAACTCAAATCCCTGAGGTTGCTCTATGTACACTTCTTCTTCAACAATCCCATTAAGGAATATTATCTTCACATCCATCTGATGTATCCTTGATCCCATAAATGAAACCAAGGACATAATTGCTCTAATATAAGTGTACTTGGTGACTGGAGAAAATGTCTCCTCCTACTCCACTCCCTCTCTCGGAGAACCCTCTTGCCACAAACCTTGCTTTGAATATCTCAATGTTGTTATCTGCAACATGCTTGTTATTGTAGAGCCACCTAGAATTGTCAACAACCTTCCCCTCCGATCTTGGCACTATGCCCCAAACATCATTCTTCATGATGGAGGTGTACTCCCCCACCATGGCATCTCGCCATACCCATTGGTCTACTTCGTCCTGAAAACTGGAAGGCTAGAAATCTAGAATGTTTCTCATCAATGCCATATAGTCTAGAAACTTATTTGGAGATCTGCTTTCTCTGAATGTGCTCCTAGGAGTCTTAACATGCTCTTGAGCATCCCTCGATGTCTAAGTCGATGATTGAGGTCTCTTGACAAAAGTGGAAGGAGCTGATGTCTCCCCCCTTTCACCTGAAGGTTGATGTCCAACTTTGGAAATCATTGGTTATCTAGGCTCAACCTTCGAAGATTCATGGTCATCCTCTATCACTAGGTTTAGAATCTCCTTAATCTTATGCTTGCTACTTGGAAAGTAGCCTTGGCATGCTTTCCAAGCGTGTACCCTCTTCATACACCATATTGCTAAATACAAAACTCTGGAAGACCTATGACTATCTCCCTCATAATAGGCAATACTCTATGATGAAAGTGTTCCATCCTCTTGTGCCACAACTTGCACAAGTTGTCACTATGACACACCAAGGCTCAAATAGGCTCACCCTATAACCTGTAAAACTTACCTTCTCTAATCCTTGTTACCTAAGTTTTATATGGGCTAGATTCCTTTGGTCTAATGAGGACTTGTTGGTTCTTGAACTCTATTGCAAAGCCATTATCCTCCATAACCAAGAAAAAAAGAAAATTCTTTCTTAGACCTGGTACAAACAATACATCATCAAAATCAAAAGAGTTACCTAACTCGATTTAGAAGGGAATGGTACCAACTCCTGCTACAAAGTGCTTGGCATCATCTCCAAGATCAACCTCTACTCATGAGTCCTCCTTCTTTAGACTATAAAATAATCGTTGGGTTGATGTCATATGTCAAGACTCCCAATGATCCGAATTTAGGAGCGAAACGAAATGATTACAAACCGAATACCATAAACACAGAGATAGGAAGAATAACACGAATCTTTAGTGAATAATATCTTCTATTGAATAATGAAATAGGTTGAAACTGTAAAACTGCAGAACTGAAACTTGCTCGAATGGTGGTAGTTATCTCTAAGAAGAGATGTGGTTGATACGTGCATCCGTCTGAGCATAATATAATACAATGAGGCTCCATAGGCCCTTTTCATATTACTCATGAATTCCAAAACCCTAGATGTCCAAAAAACTAACCCTAGAAGGTGAAACGCCAAAAGTCATGTGGGCCCTATAGGTAAGTTGGTGTAATTTGGTACCTCAACTTCCTAGGGTCATAACTTTTGCATACGACCTCTGTTTTAGGCGCGTGATATCCTATTGGAAAGGTCTTTCAGAGAACTACACATTCCACCATCAGACTCTAACTTCGTCTAAAGTTTGACTGTGTCGAGCCAAAAAACAATGTTTAGGGCCTCAAAACATCCCTAAAAGTACAACAAGATGTGTTGACATGAAAACATACAAAATAGGCCAGTTGGATTAGGCGAGAGGCCACCCGTATCCACCTAGAGAATGTGTGAGGCTTAAGACAGCCCCAAAAGTGTAGAACTCACAATTATAAAGCAGTACAGAAAGACGTGTTGAACAAAAATGGACACGAGGAGCCAGTTGGAATAAGTGGGTGGCCACCAATATCCATCTGGATAAATCTTCCCCCCCTTGGGAAGCAATGGTCTACATTGCGTTGAGTTCCCCCATCAGGTGAGGAAACTTCTGTTGGATTTGGGCCCAGGTGAGCCACTTGCCTTGGTGTAGGAGTTTCTCCCCCTTGATAACCCGATAAAGCTAGATCTGTTGTTGGTGAGTGCCCTTGACCTGTGTGTCCACTATCTGATCGGTGGATGCTTGTTCCATGTAGTCGGGGTTGAGCCATGTTGGTGTTAGTTGTTCGGCGATCTCAGGGGTGTCCAATAATGGTGGAAAATATGGATAAAGGAGGTCCACATTGAATACTGGATGTAGACCAAGGAAGGGTGGAGTGTTGAGCTCAAAATCATTGCTACCCACAGCCTTGGTGATAGCGTAAGTCCCATAACGAAGTGGTCGAAGCTTTCTATGGGGCCCGACGAGATGCTCCTTCTGCAAATGTAGCCAGACTTTGTCGCCAACCTGAAACTGGTGTGGTAACCTATGTTTATCATGGTGCTGCTTGTACTTAGCATTAGATTTCTGCAAAATCTCCTGGACCTGTTGGCGGATGTGTTGAATCTACTCAAATGAATCTGGTGGCTTTGTCGACCGTAGACTAATCAGAGGAAGAGTTTGTCTGTGCAATGGCAAGAGGAAGTGCAACATCAATGGGTCCCAAGGGTTGGAATCCCAGACCCACGTGAAATGGGCTATGGCTGGTGAAACTACAAAGAACCCTATTGTAATTGTGTTGGACACATGGGAGACTCTCGTCCCATGTACGGGGATGCTTAGAATTGTACATGCACGGGATGTGCACAATCATTTGATTGACGAACTCAGTTTGGCCATCAGTTTGGGGGTGGAAAGAAGTGGATTTTGTGAGCTTGGTGTCCAACAAAGACTAGAGACTCGACCAAAAGGTGCTAAGGAACATGTTGTCTCAATCGGAGATGATGGTATGTGGTATCCCAAAGTGAACCCAAAATCATTCGAAGAAAAGCTTGGTAGTATCAGCCACTATGACAGTCTTCTTATAGGCTGTGAGGATAGCCATCTTCGAGAACCAATCAACGACCATAAACACTCAGTCATTTTCGTGCTTGGTGGACGACAAACCAGACACGTAATCCATGGAGATGGACTCCCATGGCCTCTTAAGGATAGGCAGAGGGGTGTATAAGCCTTGCTTATTGATTGTCA